>CAIGQZ010032680.1:1210976-1228388 GCA_903798205.1 Danio tinwini
AAACTCACTCTTGATCACATTTGATGATGATTGATGATCCTAGCAAACTGAACAGACCTTTTATTTACGGTTGCTTATTGTGCGCACGTCCTGGTCCTGTGTCTGGTTGATATGATTATACACGTTACTACGGAGACATGTTAATACGCAGCTGTCAATCAATTCGGTGGGCGGGGGGACAGCACTCCTACATCAAGTTGCGGTCGGTCTGAAAACCGCTCCAATTGGTCCACCGTTTTTATGTTGTTAAATTGAAAAAGAAGCACTGGGTGTGTTTATATCACCTCAATATGACGGCCTATACACCATACATACACATATGTCTGTCCAAACAGCTTGAAAAGTAGATTTTTCACCATAGGTGCCCTTTAAATTAAATTTAAAAAATTCAATAAATAAAAAAAATTCTCTAGCTTAAATAAAACCCAGCAGAATAAATCCTGTACTATAAATAATGAGGTCACACAGCATACGTTTTGGGATGTCCATAGGGTTTAGGCTGCCCAGCAGATATCGAACAGTTAGTCCGTCCCCCTCTTCTCTGCTCAGCCAATTGTTGCAGGCGTAAAAGAAGCGGAGGTGTGGCCTATTCATGTCAGTCACAATGACCCGGTCCAGGAACCAGCTGGCACTCATGCCCGTGTTATCATGTTCAATTCTGCATGACAAGATGTATATCACAAGACGTGTATCACAAAAACTTAGGTTACTGTAGGATGTATGCAAGCATGTACGGTACCTAAGTTTCTTTATTGGCCCAACATTGTGCGTTTTGATGCGAAACACATCTGTCTTGTTCTTTTCGAAGGCTGTTCGGCTCCTGAAACGTAGGAATAAAGCTGTGAATAAACTCAAAACTAAATGACAAACAATCAAGTTTCTAACTTTGTAAAATACCATCATCTGAAATGAGACAGAGTGCATTTAGGCCACGCCCACCATAGAGAAAACAATCAAACCCTGTCCACTGACTTTCTATTGAGGGAAGACGCCTCCTGGTCATTTCTGACATACAACAAAAACGGTAGGCGTAAAATTGTTAATTTTAAAGAAAAGTTTTTTTTTTGTTTTGAAACACAGAGTAACTTTACCAATCAGATTGGCACTTTTACGTGCCTGGACCTGCTAAAGTTGTAGTAAACACAACTTTAACTATTTTAACTTTATGAGTACAGTTTCACTTTCATTCAAAAAGATGACGCACTGAGGCAAGATGAATTGTGAAGCTGCTTTCTTCATTGATGTCTGAACACCAAGAGCTGTATGATAAATGCAACAACAACTACAATAATGGAGTTATTATGGAGAGTAGCAAACAGGATTCGATGGTGAGTTTCATTTCACTTTTCTTTTATGACTTGCAAGTTCATTAAGCGCATCTCGATGTGTATAAGCCTTTAAGCTACAGCTTATGTGACAGAAAAATATATAAAACTGACATTTGGATATGTGCTCAAACTACTTATTTAAAATAAGCTGAATCAACCCAATTCTTGAGATTTCATTGAGACAACTAAATTTTTTATGTTTAATCCACATACATTTGTTAAAAGTTTTAAGTTAACTTAATTGATTTGTGTTGGGTCAACATGAATGAATTGTGTGGAACCCTGCAGTTTATGCTGAGTGTCTGAATCTCACGATTCATTCATTCTTCCTGCTGATACTTCAAGTTTTTTATTGCCTCCGTCCCCGTTTATGTCTTTAAACACACCTTTTCTTGGAGTCAATGGCTTATAAAAATGTAGTACTGGGTTTTTTAGCTTGTTTACTGTATTCACCTTATTCTTTGTGTACGAGCGGGCGCAGCCATTTAAATCATTTTGTCTTGAGACTTCCAGTCGTATTCACTTCCATTCATTTTTACAGTACATTTTAAAAACAGCTCGTTCTGCTGCTTGATGTTGCAAACTGACATTGTCTTATTATATTATTCTACTTGGTCTGTACAGTCATGTTGTCCTTGTTTATAAAGCAAATAGTTTGACCGTTTTCTGCCGTTTATTATTCCTAGTAGTCATTTCTTCCATAGGCAACTGAATCAGAAGTTCTAAAACAATCACTAAAACGAGCGCACTTCCTGCATTGAAGAATAAGGTCAATACCTTGTTAAATAGCAGCTTTTAGATGTTGTTCTGTTTTTTTCCAACAAGTAGGGCTTTGTATTATTAGAATTTTATTGATTCTGATTCTAATTTCGATTCCACTTATCGATTTAGATTCTTATCGACTGCCAGAATAGATTCCAATGTTGTAAAACAAAGTAAAACATTTAGACCCTGTTTACACCGGTATTAAGATGCAATGTTGTCAATCTGATCACAAATGGACAAAGGAGACACATTGCTGATGCAATTTTTATTGTTTAAAAGAGAAGATAATTCGTATTAAAAGTTTCAGATCGATTAAACATGCTTTATGAATAGGCTACTTTATGCATTACTAATGCATTTATTGAAATTTTCTTATTTTATTACCAATCTATTAGGCCTACACACTTGATTGCATTTTACAGTTTCAACTGTATATATGGTTTTGTAATAAAAATAAAATAAAATAAAAATGTCCGCACAAACCTAGTAATAACAAGTGCACAGCCTCCTTCAATAGAAAGTCAATGGAGCTGGTTGGTGGGTGTGGCTTGCAGATTATGACCCGTTGCTCTGTCTTTTTGTGTGTTTACAAAAGAGAAACATCTGTCATTGTCATTGACCCACATATATCACTCAATGGTCTTCTGCGCTGGCTTCTGCAAAAGCATCTCTCTAATCAAAATGCATGAATTAAAAATCAGCCAGTATGAATTACACATCCACTCACACTGCCAAATGACTCACAACACGTCCACACAAACTTACCGATGTGATGAAACCGACACACATCTGACCTGAGATCAGCACGCTGAAAAACGCACCAGCAAACTTTGGAAATGATGACATTTAGACAGATTCAGAGATTCTGTTAAATATCATCTCGATTCCAAAATGTTGCATTCTGACTGTCGGACAGCATTAGAGTCCAAAAACTGTTCTAGTCATTTCTATTCTGCTGAAACTCTCTTGAGATGAACAGATCTGACTCATTTTGCTGAATGAATGAATCCCATGAAAATGTCTGATTACCAAAAAAAAGTATTTCTTTATTTAGTTCCTTTATTTCAACCTAAAACTTTAACTTTGATGTAATCTTGACAGTTTTCATGTGATGCAACTTACTATTCAAATATATGAAATCGTAACAAATACATTGTAAAATAATACATTTGGGCAAAGATAAGCTAAAGTTGCTAATTATTCATGAATATGGGTCAAAAAACGAAAGGTTTTATAAAGAACCCAAACAATAAAACTATCATACAGCTTCATACTCAAAATTTATATAGGTTCTGTTTCACTTTGTTGTTTACAAGTAAAAATAAAAAAGACTATCATACATTTTACCATGATTAAAAAAAGACACCCATTAAATGTCAGCCTCAAACAACTAATAATTGTAATTTTTCTTGCATATAATATGTTTTATATGCAGTGTTGGGGAAAGTTACTTCAGAAAGTAATGCATTAAAATATTGAGCTACTTTCCAAAAAAGTAACTTGCAGTGTTACTTAGGTACTTTTTATGGTAAGTAATGCAATATGTTACTTTTGAGTTACTTTTGCGTCACTTTTCCTGACCTGGATGAGGCTTAATCTCTTTCAGAACTTGGGAGGGAGCTCTGCAATTAACAACACACTGTATAACCTTTTACTTAAAAAAAAAACACATATTTAAATTAATGTAGGATAATGTTATCTTAAGAGAACCCCAGAGCTATAAATGCCATATATACAGATTAATGAAAGTTTAAAGCAATGTGTTTGCAACTTTTGTACTTTTTGTCTTACTAAAAAGTAAAATTACTGTCCATTCAGATAATCCTCTTCTCCTTTTCTTCCACGTGTTCAAAATAATGCAGGCCCGAAAGACCCACCCCCCTACTGACAAAGTCCAGAATTTGGCTGCTCATTTGTCCCATTTTTGACAGTACGCCATCATAAATTGAGAAAATAACCAATAGAAAAAGGCTTTAAGACAAATATAATTTTTCATTATTTAATTGGACAAATTCTGAGTGAAGAAATGAGCTGGCCAGTTTGTTATTTGCCTATAGGCTACAGTTTTTTATTTAAAACAAGTATGAACAGATTGCTAATAGTTTTTGTTTTTTTAAATGATGGATGTTGATAAATTATGTATTTTAAAAATAAGCATTTTTTTATATTTCTTTGTTCAAAATGTTTTATTTAAAATTCTAATCTCATTACATTATTTACAAAACTGTAATAACTTACAGTTTAAATGCACATTTTTAAATAAACACTTTGTGGTAAAATAGTATGGTAAGCACTTTGACAAAAATGTAGGAAATATTTTTGTTGCATCAAAAAGTGTGGTTATGATCACCATCCGACAAGCTAATCCAGCAAATATTGGTGCGTAAAATGTCACTAAAATACAGTATTTAAACCACATAATTTAATAGAAATTAAAGCAAACAACTGCAAAAATGTCCCCTTTTGAGGAAAAGAAGAATCACCGCTTTCAATAGGGTGGCTACAGGCCTGTAATAAGAATATTTCCATCGCAGAAACATAAGGTCCAGCCATCTCTTTTTTACCTGTTGCTGCATTCTCTCATTGTGTGTGGGATTTAACATGACTATGTTCATTTTAATTTATCAATTTATTTTTTTAAGTGAATAAACTAAACTAAAAAGTAACTCAAATATTATTGATTAATTTTCAAAAGTAATGTGTTACTTTACTCCTCACTTAGAAAAGTTATTATTAGAATATTATTACGTAACTCGCGTTACTTGTAATGAGTTACCCCCAACACTGTTTATATGTATACACACTAGCACACAAATAGGACATCTCGTCTTTGACCCATATATACTTAGTCCATACAAATTGTTCATCATTAATTCAAAACATTTTTACCTAATTTGATTTTAATGTCTAGATTTTTTTCCTTAGAACTTTTAATAAGTCATTATGCAACATTAACCATTTGGACATTCATCTGAGCAATCAAAACTCTCCCATTAGTAATTAATCTCTGAATCATTTACTGATCATTGATCAGCACTGATCAGGACCATTTATCACTGTAGGGAGAATTTTGAGGGTCTCTCTTTGTGCTCATATAAAATCAACACGCATACACGAGACATTCTGTATGTGTGGAGATTTTTATGAACAGCCTACCTGTTGTTTCGAGTGTGTTCTCATATTTTTTTTGAAAGACCGCAAAAGGAAGTGATGTCATATGACTGTACCATCTCATTGGTTGAATGAGAAAGTCACATGAATCTTTTTACCTTCAGATGAATGTCTAATGGTGATGCTGTATAGAGGAGAGCCAATCCTGTGCTTCACCATGGCACAATGGAGGAGCCAAAGGTGATTAAAATTCATGCAATGAATAATTCATTTCATGAATAATCATAAAGACAATATCTGTTTCCCAAAGATGCATGGTGGTGAATGTCATGGTTGAAGCACGTAGGATGTTCTCTTGTACAGCATTGTGCGCAAAAAAAGCAACGCATGGCCACACGCGAGCAGATGAGGTGGCCATGTTAAAGTTATACCTCTTTTCTGTGCTGTAGATTGGAGAAGAATGCAGAATTAAATAATTAACATGGCAGAAATCCTGTCAAAATTCACAGAAATGTCTACTTGCTCAAAAATGACAGACAATTTAGCTCACAGTTGAGGGATTTGAAAGCGACAACAATTAGTGACCATTTTGATATCTTGAACTGATACTTGAAATAATAATTAATAATAATAACTGATAAATGAACTGAAAATATGTTTTTTACGCACATTAAAAGGCACAATATGTAGGATTTTTTCACCAAAAGCCACTACAACAGTGTTTTTCATTTTGGTAATGTATGTACTTTATCCCAAATGTTTAAAAGAATGTTCAAATCCAGAGAAATAATAAATTTTATCTATTAAGAATGAGCGTGTGCTCTGTGTTCATGCTAATGACATCACAAAATCGGTTTGTTTTATTAGATTGAACAGAGCAGCATTTTAACAGAAGTGTAAAATGTATTTAGTCTGACAAAACAGCACTGCTGCCTCTACACTTAATTATGAGCTAAAGAACAGAAAGCGCTAGACTGTGGCATAATAAAAGCTCTGCTGCTTTCGTTGGACTTGTCTCTCATTAGCAATTTCTACAGTGTTATTCGTTTCACTTTCACAGCTTTTAGTCTTACTCTGCTTCATATTACCATGATAATAAGGCCCAATCCCAACTCTACCCCTTAGCCCTTTCCCTTACCCCTACTCGTTTTGCGCTTTCACGTAAAGGGGTAGGGGTGTCCCAATTCTCTTTAGCTTAAAGGCATAGGGCTAAGGGAAAGTGCAAGATAGCCCTTCAAACTGCGATTTTTCAGGACCACATTCAAAACTAAGGGGTAAGAAAATTTCCCAGAATACACTATCTACAATGGCAGCATGGCTGCACACGAAAATAAGGAGTAGGCATGGGCCGGTATAAGATTCTGACAGTATGATAACCTTGGATAAAAATATCACGGTTTCATGGTATCCCGGTATTGTGATTACTGCTCAAAAATATGTTATTTTTAAATGTCTGGGTAAAAAACAAAAAAAAATCCCTTTGAAAACAATATATTTTAATTTTTGAAAGATTTATAATATTTTGGAACAGTAAACATAATTCAAATGAATCATTGACTTCTGCTGTCTTCATTAATTTCAAAAACACAGATTTCTTTACATATTAAAATGGCATCTTTGGATATTTTTTCTGCTGGAGATACTGTTGTCCTAAAAAAATGTAAATTAAAAATCTTACATATACCTTAGGAATGGTATTAAAGAAAATTTTAGCGGTTTTAAAACCTTGACTTTCCCAAACCGCTGTAAACCTTGAAAACGGTTATCTCATGCCTAGTAAGGAGATGCACAAATTAGTATTTTTGTCATATTACAAATTTTACAACAAACAAGCATGTTTTAATATAATTATGACTGCGTTCATGTTTTACCGTCATGCTTTTTTAAACGTTAAAATAAACATAGCTAAATTTCGCTATTTATAATCTCTAATAATAACTCCTGTAAAGCAGTACCACAACATACTGACACTCGATGACACTTAAATACCCTGTCAGAAAAATCTAGTGACTGGGCATGACCTTTTTAAAGTATCTGCTATAATGTAAATGTTGTTTTTGTGTTTACATGGATGAATACAGGCACTATAATGCACAGTACAGCTACAATCTTATTGTCACATTATATCATTATGATATCATGACATAGTTGCCTTCAGTGATTTACTGAAGATAAATACCAAAAAAGAAAACGCAACTGGAATAACTACAGCAGTCGCCATTGTCGATCTCATAAGAAGCAAAAGCTCACAATGACATATGAGGTGTTGTAGTGCTGTTCCATTTCTTAGGGGTAAATTTTGAAGCCCTTCCCCTTCACAAGGCCTTCCCCTTCACAAGCCCTTCCCCTTCTCTGTTTCAAGGCCCAAGGAGAAGGGATAGAGGTACAAAAATAGAATTGGGATTGGGCCTAAGCGTGAAATACTTTACTTATCCATCAACTTCATTTCTGCAGGAGTACTATAGATTAAATGAAGCCTACAACTCTCATGATTCCACACTGAGTCACCCCATCATCAAACTAAACCTTTGCTTGTTGTTAATACATGCCCTCTAGTGGTGAGAATTACATACTGTGCCTTTAAAACCAAAAGGGTGATTACTTTGCCATCAAATTCCTGAAAACTGTTTAATGTGCAAATGTGTGACATCTTGCTCTCTTCTGACCAAAGTTTAAATAGATAGTTCACCCAGAAATTACAATTCTGCCATCATTTACTCATCCAAACATGTTTGAGTTTTTTTCTTCTGTTGAACACAGAGGAAGATATACTGAAGAATGTTAGAAAAAAAACAGCCATTGGCTATGTTTCCATCCACCTATGCTTAAAAATGCTTAATGGAAACTTTGAGACATGCATACAGTTTGAAAATGCATATAAAAATAATCCAGACTCATTGTGGATACGCAACCAGGTCTACATTTCTGGGGACAGCAAAATACGTAAACGGAAGTACGTTTACTCACAGTTTTAGTTTTTGCAAATCTACCAGAGCCCACTGTGTACACTTTTTGATGATCTCAAATTTCTCTCATGCATCCTCTTCTTGCATAAATCCACCAGAGAAAGCAATATACACTTTAGCCAACCAGGTCAGCTTGCTGTTGACTGACTGGCTAACTAACTGACCCACCCACCCACCCTCTTCCATAACACCCAAGCGATAGTGTTTTCAAAAGCAATCTAGAAAAAGAAAAGCCATCACGGACGCGTGATTTCACCACGTTTTTGTTGTTTATTTATTTTTAGTTTTTACTTTTGTTTTTTTCTGTTTTTTTCAAACTTCTTCACAATATCTTTTTTGTGTTCAACAGAAAAAAGAAATTCATAAAAGTTTAGAACCACCTGAGTGTGAATAAATAAAGAGGAAATGTTTTTTTGGGGTGAACTATCCCTTTAAGAGAAGCTACTCAAACTCTAATTATATATGTTGGCACATGCTTGAGATCCACAATTGAAACTTAACTTACTTGCTGGCCAGGTGAACTTTGGGAGACACTCCGAACTCTCCAAACATGGTGACGAACACATTAGCATCCGTCCCGGCACCTTTAACATCTCCTGTCACAGTCACCACCTCATACACTAAAGAAAAAGATAACATTCAGCAATTATACCTGACCTCCACAAAAAAAAAGTATCTGGTTTTCATTTGCATAAGATTACAAAGGTTGTAGTCTTAGATGCATCATGATCCGGTATATCCCATGTAACCCTACAAGCTGCTATTTTCAACTCACTAACGTTTGTATAAGCTGAATCGCTGTAAGCAATATCTCTGTAACTTAGCCATGTTAATGGAGTGAGAGTACGACAAGGCCCTGATGCTCACCGTTTCACCTCTACCTTTCTCTGAACCACTGAAGGCTCTGGACAAACAAATGCATGCCTGAACCTGAGGAGAGAGACTTGAAGTAACGTTCAATCAGGGTTCATGAACGTGACATTTCCTTCCCTAGTCAAAAATTTTAGGCCAACCAATAATCTCTGGACACCATGGGATTATTACTAAAAAATTATAATATAATATAATATAATATAATATAATATAGGCTATAACAATATGTTTGAATGAAAGATTTAAATATTAAAGGTATTATATATTGTTTAAACCTTATATTGTTTAAACCTATATATATATGCTAAGTTTTAAGTTACTATAAAGTAATTTAAAACTAAAACAAATATTTTATTAAGCTAAAAATGTCCTCATGCTTCTATTTTTATAACAAACAGAGCGACTCCGACTACAGTAGTCCGATTCACAAACAAATGACTCTTATGAACCCGCTCGTTTAATGAATCGTTCAAAGACTCAAACTGGTTGCGTTTCCCAAGTTCTATCATTGTCAACAGTTGAACGTAACTGTTTTGGCACAATCATTGTTGTAAAAGCGCTACAGAATTAAAGATTAATGAATCAACGAAAATATCCTTTTGGGAAACCCTGAAAAAAGTTACCGGCTTGAATCACTCTACCGAATCTTTTACTGAATGAACTTACTGAATCATAACAAACCGTAGCAACAGCTTGCTAATCGTTCATTTATGTCTGAAATGAAATAAACCGATGGTTTATAGTCAACTTACCTACCGCTCGCGATAACAAAAAATAATAAATTCATTATATGTTCGCAAAATATTATAAAAATGTCATTTTAAGCATGAATTTCAAACTTTCAGTCAGCAGAGCCATTGAGAGTCGAGAGATCGTTTTTTTTTCTGTCAGTAGTTTTGGCGCGCATTCCGTTCAGATTTATCTTGAACTTAAACTTAAACCCCCTTAAACTTTATCAACTATTTTAATACCTAATAGTGATAAACAACACCAGAACACAAATCATAACGAAAAGCTCCCGAGTGGATTAGGTAAACGCTTTTTCTGTTAGATCACTTTAATGTTTAATATGTTGATTGTAGACCTAAATGTTACATTTCAAGACAAAATATCTAATAAAAAATGAATATGTAAAATAATACTTATTGTAAAATAATATATTATTTTTAATTTATATCTTACTTTTCATTGCACTATGTAATTGAATTGTAACTATTAAATTATTACTTAATTAGCCTAAAAATGATATCGCATACGGACCCTGAGCATGCGTCAATAGCGACGCCACATTTGTACAGTGCTCCCAGGACAAATGTCATTCAACAGCACTAGTCAAGATTAAAGCCAATGTGATGATGCTGGACTTTAGAGCTGTCTACCAGTGTAGTAACGAGCAAACAAAGAAATCAAAGCATAAAGACAGAACATTTCATAGATTTCGTGTTTTACATTTTTGTATGTTACAAACTTTTGTGCTCAACAAGTATTGATGATAATACAGTCACTTACTGCACTGACCATAAGGCAAAGTAGCACCAAACTCGCACTAAATACCAGGCATGTAAATGAAATATGACAACAAGATGCTGTGTTGCTAGAAACTTGTATTACTGTTGACTAAGTGAACGAGTCGTTCATAACGGAGATTCATTCACAAACGAATCGCCCCCTCCGTTGGAATTAGAAGTGAAAGCAGGAGAGGAGGTGTGTTTCAGGACATGGATTAGATCAAATTAAACAGGGAGGAAGGGATAATACATTTCCATGCACACAAACATGCACAATTTTTGTTATTTAAAAAAAAAAATTGCATACTGACTACCGGGAAAACTATATATATCATAGATGTATATATGTGTATATATCTCAGGCTCTGGATAGCCAGTCCTCCACTGCACTTTGGTCCCACATTCATTTCAAAGGAGTGCTACACTGTACTAAAAAGGCGGCTCTATTGACACATTCCTTCCAATAGGCAACAACAACAAAGGCGACATTTAATGTAAATATCTATGATCCAGGACAATGAAGTCCAGAATTAATGCAAGTATATTTCAGTACGATGGACTTTTGACAAGACTGTTATGACTCATTTAACGGTCATCAGCATCTTAAATCCTTAAAAGTTTTTAACACTCAGATTTTGTTTTAAACATGCACATTTATATGTATTTACGTATGTATTATATCATCTTTGCATCAAATAGCAAAACATAAATAAATAAATAAATAAATAAATAAATAAATAAATAAAATTACCGCTTATGTGAGGTGTTTCTAATGCAGTGTCAGGACAGTAAACTTGACATTTTTCTCTCTTCTTGCTGCCATTATAGGTCTCACACAATTTTTGTCATTTTTCTAAAAGTCTTGATAACACCCTCGTGGATTTTTTCTTTTATTATTTCAGCAAATAGGATTGTAAAAAAATATTTCTTGTATTCTCCCATTCACTGCACTCTAAGTTTACTCATCTATGACGACTTCTGCTGCTGAGAAACCCGGAAATGTGAAAAGGGTCCATAATCAGATCTGAAATTTCCAACCTGAAATGATCCAGTTTTTCTAATTCTTGATTTTCTTTTTTTAATTAAACCAGGGTGAGGATCTCAGATCAGTGCTAAGCGATAACCTCAACCCGATGTGCTTTGCTTGACTGTGGCGGACAGAATGATGTCTGTGGTGATGAATGAGGTTTTGATGGGTCCATGAAAAGGCTGATTAGAGTGTAATGTTTCAGGCCATAGAGAGGTGCCCGTCTGATTCAAATCTACTGCTGGCACGATGCCAGCCACCGTTCCCTCATGATACTGCTGCCAGGACACTTTAATAATCAGCCAATCATAACACCTCTCTGCTGTGCCAATCAGAGACCCATGGAGCCGCCTGCCAATATGAAATCCGGAAGGCTCTCTGACTGGACGCTAGTGGAATGATCACAATTGCAGTTACTGACAGTCATTCATTCATTCATTCATTCATTCATTCATTTTCCTTCGGCTTAGTCCCTTATTTATCAGGGGTTGCCACAGCGAAATGAACCACCAACTTAACTTAAGCATATGTTTTACACAGCGCATGCCCAGGGCCGGAGCAAGCCGAACTGCCGCTCTAGGCAATGGACTAGCATGCCGCCCTCAACTCAAAAGTGAAAACGAACCTGACCAGTTCATAAAGTGAGGACGGGGGGTTCATGTTGCGGATGAGTCAGTACGTTGTGTTGGGTGGCGGGGCGTTTGCTGCCCTCACTATTATGCCAGACCCCTATTATGCAAGTGTTCTGTTGATGTTGTGGATGAACGTCAGTACTCATTATTGTGCCGCCCTAGGCGGCCGCCTAGGTCGCCTCTATGGACGCGCCGGCCCTGCGCATGCCCTTCCAGCTGTAACCCAATACTGGGAAATTACTGACAGTCTTAAATGAAAATTCTGTGATTATTTAATTTCCCTTTACTTGCTTCAAACCTGGCAACACGGTGGCTCAGTGGTTAGCATTGTCACCTCACAGCAAGAAGGTCGCTGGTATGAGTCCCTGCTGGTCCAGTTGGCATTTCTATGTGGAGTTTGCATGTTCTCCCTGTGTTGGCGTGGGTTTCCTCCAGGTGCTCCGGTTTCCCCCACAGTCCAAAGACATGCGCTATAGGTGAATTGAATAAAGTAAATTGGCCGTAGTGAGTGTGTGTGAATAAGTGGGCATGGATGTTTCCCAGTACTGGGTTGCGACTGGAAGGGCATCCGCTGTGTAAAAACATACGCTGGAATAGTTGGCGGTTCATTCCGCTGTGGCAACCCCTGATAAATAAGGGACTAAGCTGAAGGAAAATGAATGAATGTTCATATACTGTATGGCCATGCATCAGAATTCTATGCGGGATTTCTGGGTTGTTGTTGTTGTAAATTACAGTACAAAAGCCTGTTAATAAAGTGCCAGTATGTTTTCTGTTTACAATATCTTACGTATTACAACTTTTATTACTTTTTTTACGTACATTATTTCCTATATATAATATAAAACATATTACTTCAAGCTACAAACATTTATAGTTTAGCCCTTTATAAAACTGCAGAGTTGAATTGTCAGAATCGACAGAGCATAACATAATGCAATAAATGGAAAAATCACAAAATACAGAAACGGTTAATTAACAGATATTTTTAACAGTTCATATAACTAATAAATTCCATAATATAGCTCCATATTAATTGTAAAATCTATTTAAAATCCTTTTATTCTTCTCTCTTCTATTTCTGTTTTCACTGCTCAATCGCTGACATTCAAGTAATCAATTAAGAGAAGCTCTAGGGTTAAAAGAAATCCAACCTGTGAGAAACCGAGAGGATGGGGGTGCCTGACTGAAAGCAGAGAAAGAGAAAGACAAACGCAGAGAAAGAGAAACAGACAGCTCATCTCCGGAGAGACAGACAGTTTGACAGTGGGTCGAGTGCTCTACTTAACCAAAGTCGTCAAACTTAATATGCTAATTTAAGAGGACACATAATCAACAAATAGCAATTCCGTGGTGTTTTTGCTTTTGTGAATGAGCAAACGTTATGGAAAAACATTATGGAGGACAATTCATGTTATTTTTGGTTCATATATGTACAAGATACTTGCCAAGAACTGATCAATGATCAGTCGTCAGAGAATTTTACACTTTTAAAAAGCAACCCATGCTCATTCTCATTACGTACCCCTGTATACGTATCTGGAGAGCGCCAAATACATCGCAGGAAGTATGTTTTTTGCAGTTTTTTTTCGCAAATTCACTAGAGGCCGCTATGGGATCTTTTTGAGATCTCAAATTTCTCTTGTGAGTGCCCTTCGCGCCTCTCCACCAGAGGCCGCTGTCGACTGACTAACCAACCGGTGATCGACCGTTAACCCCACCCACTTCCCTAAACCCAATCGATAGTGTTTAAAAAAGCACAGATTGACCAGCATCAACCCACTTCCCTAAACCCAACCGACAGTGTTTTCAAAAGCAATCCAGAACAAGAAAAATCCATGTTTTTAGATTTTACCCCATTCTCACCCTGTTGTTTACTTGTTTATTTATTTTTTGTTTTTTGTTTTTGACCTGCTTTCTGGAACAGTTTTTCACTGGACTCGAACCCCAATGTCACGGTCAACTCTGCTTTGTGTCTCAAATCTGCCAACGTATGCGGCAAGCCACTGGATAAACTGGTAAAATCAGAAAAGTCGTCCACAAGGAGGTAAGTGGTCAACTGGTAAGCGTGAAGAGGTACAGCGTCATACCGCCTCGTAGTGTGCGTTGTAAAGGTGCTGTATGTAAGTTTCTGACTCTTCTAAAGCATAAAAATACTATAATATGTGTGCAGATATTTAAGAAACTAAGTGAACATACTTGTTTAACTGAAAAACAATGCTAAAGTCAGATATTCTGCTTTGAAAATGTTTTTTTCCGTGCCGGAACGCTGTCTTTGTTTGGGTAAATTTTACCTGCACAATGCCAGTTTAGCCAATTATATTTCGGCACCCCGGGTTGCCTTGTTGGAAAAGAGCATATTTCATTCATTCATTCAGAAAGGCTCTAAAAGCTTGCATCCATGACAGAAAATGCAAAAGTTATTTATTATGTAAATATTTTAGCCAGTATGGAAGAACAAGAGGGTCATTAAATGATCTCTGAACGTTAATTTCTAAGCCAAATGTTTCTTCAAATAAATAAAACGTCACATTTTATCTAAACAATTTAGAAAACCCTCAGCTAATCTAGGCTGTTGCAAACAAACCAATTAGATTAGGTTTTTATAACAAGAACTAAGACTTCTGACTCCACAATTTCATGTTTAATTTAACTTGTCTGTTGCTTCTTTGTTATACTTATTTACATACACCACATTTGTGGTTTTACACTGTCTCTTTCCCTTTTAGTATCATTGAAAAGACTTAAAGGGTTAGTTCACCCAAAAATGTAAATTCTATCATTTACTCAGCCTTTACTTTTTTTTCTTCCCTTGAACACAAAATATATTTTGAAGAAAGTTGCAACCACTGACTTTAATAGTGTTTGTTTTTCCTACTATGAAAGTGGTTTCAGGTTTTCAGCATTCTTCAAAATATTCTCAAAATATTTTTTTTAGTGTTCAACAGAAGAAAGAACCTCATAAGGGATTTTAACCACTTTAGGGAGAGAAAATTTTCATTTTTTTTGGATGAACTATCCGTTTAAACAAATAAAAAGAGAGATAAAAACCGGAGCGCAATCCTCCTCTACCTTTCTTTTTGTTGAATTCATCTTCTTGATCGTCTGATTCCTCGGTGTGATAGTTGATCAGCTCCTCCTGGTAGAGTTCTGCAAAATCCACCTGCTTGACCTTTGACTTTTTCTTCTTGGCTTTCTTGTCCTCATCGCTGTCCGAGCCTTTCTTCTTCTTTTTATCCTTCTTCTTCTTCTTCTTCTTGTCCTCCTCTTCCTCTTCCTCCTCCTGAACGGCGTCCTCGTCCTCCTCTTCCTCGGCCGACTTCTTCTTTTTCTTGCCATCTTTGCTCTTTTTCTCCTTGGAGCCCATGCCTTCTTGCCCTTCTGCTGTCTTGCTCTTCTTTTTCTTCTCTTTCTTTACCTGTTTTTCGTCCTCGTTTGAGGATTTCTCTTTGCTGATGGGCTCATTGTTGTTCTGTTCGTCCGTCCCATTGTCATTCTCTGTCACCTCAGCATCTTCCTTTTTCTTTTTCTTTTTCTCTTTCACAGATTGTCTCTTCTTTTTCTCTGTAAGTGTCTCGCTGATATCCTCTGAGCTCTTCTGTCTCTTGCTCTTTCCTTTCGCCTTTGGCTCTTTCTCTTCTCCTTCGTCATCCCTTTCTTTGGTTTCTGTTGTTTTTTTCTCTTTTGTGGGCATCTTTTATTCATCCACAGGGTGAGGGTGAGTGTTTCCTCGCCGTCTGCGGTGTAAGGTGTCGCCGTCTGACCAGCACCGGCCGATGGTCCCCTGCATGCAGTTGGAACAGGGCCTCAGCATGGAGCTGAAGGCTCTCTCGCGCAGGTCCTGTGGTGCAGCCCAGAGCTCATGAATAATTACTGCTCTCAGAGTGGTCACATGATCTGTGAGAGAAAGCAAAATGAAAACGGAGAGGACAGCGAGAGAGAAGGGGCAGGGCCTCGATACGTTCATTATTCATTGTCTGCGGATCGCTTTACTCAAGCATTTATATGCATACACACACTTATATATGCTATATGTTTAAAAAATAAAGAAATGCATTACAGAAGAAAAAAAAGTGTTCATTTATGCACAGTGTATGAATTTACAAAACAAATGCACAGAGAAAAAAGATTAAAAGTAGGACTATGATAAAAAAGAGATAGACAGAGAGAGATAGAGATAGAAAGAAGATCCACCAGAAGAGAGAGAGAGTCTTACAGAACAGATAATTAAAGACGCTTTACTAACACCTTTAAATAATTAACAGTGATTTCATTAACACAAATAAATAAGTTAGTGTCACTGGATTAACTTGGTCAAACTATTTAACATGCTTTACCCAAGCTAGGCAATAAAGACGATCGGGCTCCTAATTTAGGCAAATTGCCGTCTGGCTGAAAACTCAAGTGGAAGATGTCTACTGCACTTGTGTGTGTGGATACGAGAAAATGAACACAAAGTACAGCTTGTGAAGACAGATCTGGACATTTTCTGCATTGATATTACATTACAGCTTCTGTAAAGCTGTTTTGGATCAACAATTGTTCTAATAAGAGCTATACAAATGAGCTTGAATTGAATTAACCATTGAAAATTCTTATAATATTGACAACATTCTGGAAAGTTGCTAAGTGTTCTGAGTGGTTAAGTTTGTTTTGCAAGTCCAAGACAAGTGTTTTTGCATTTAAACACATATAATTTTTTTTTTGCTCTAATAACAGCAAAGTTTACAGGTGGAATGTAACTCTAAAGCATGCATTGCAAAGAAAAACTTAGTGATCTGGGCTGATATTTTCTATACACTTAAAGGGACAGTTGAAAATAAAAACTCATTATTCGTTAATTCCTCACTTATTCCAAACCTGTTTAAGTTTGTTTCTTCTGCTAGATGTGATTTCAAAAAATGCTGGTCGCTGGCACTCATTGGTTTCTATAGTGATTTTTTTTCTACTATGGAAGTCTAGCAACCAGCATTCTTCAAAATTTTGCATCATGCATTTCTATTTATATACATTTTTTTTTCTACATGGAAATATCACACACCTGCACATGCATGTTTTGGTAATTTATGGTTTTGGTTTTATATATTGGCGTAATATATTATTAATTAATTAATAGATTAATTGTGATTAATTGCATAAAAAACAGTTTTTTAAATTATATATATATATATATATATATATATATATATATATATATATATA
>CAIGQZ010032680.1:1256073-1298007 GCA_903798205.1 Danio tinwini
AATTATCACTATTATTAATAATCATTTTATACACTCTAACTTCATATTTAAATATACAATGCCTATTTTTATTTTAAATTAATTTTATTTTTTTATTCATCTACAAATCACACTTTTTTATTCACCTTTTAAACAAACATGCATTTCAAGTATTATTGTGATACCAAATTACTTGAGGTTTTAAAATAAGTATGATGATATCATTGCACGTTATTTTGCATCACATATTTGTACTAAACTCAACCCAGGCTCATTCTGAAAACCTACCGCTATATACATTTCTGGAGAGCGCAAAAGTTTTTGTTTTTCGCGAATCCAGCAGAGGCCGCTGTGTACACTTTTTGAGATCAGAAATATCTCTTTCGAGTGCCATTCTCACCTGTTGTTCTCATGTAAATCCACCAGAGGCTGCTGTCAACTGACTGACTGACTGATTGACTGACTGACTGACTGATTGACTGACTGACTGACTGACCGATCAGCTGACCCACCCTCCTCCTTCCCTAAACCCAACCAACAATGTTTTCAAAATCACAAAGACCCACCTAACCCCTTCCCTAAACCCAACTATTAGTGTTTTAAAAAACACAGATTGACCCGCTTCCCTAAACCCAACCAATAGTGTTTTCAAAGGCATCGATTGACCTGCCCACCCCCTTCCCTAAACCCAACCAATAGTGTTATTAAAGGCACCGATTGACCTGCCCACCCCCTTCCCTAAACCCAACCAATAGTGTTTTCAAAAGCACCAACTGACCCGCCCACCCCCTTCCCTAAACCTAACCAATAGTGTTATCAAAAGTACAGATTGACCTGCCCACACACTTCCCTAAACCCAACGAATAGTGTTTCAAAAGCACCAATTGACCTGCCCACCCCCTTTCCTAAACCCAACCATTAGTGTTTTCATAAGCACCGATTGACCCGCCCACCCCTTTCCCTGAACCCAACCAATAGTGTTTTCAAAGACACGATTGACCCCTCACCCCCTTCCCTAAACCCAACGATTAGTGTTTTCAAAAGCACCAATTGACCCACCCACCCCTTTCCTAAACCCAACCAATAGTTTTTTCAAAGCACCGATTGACCAGCACCCACCCCCTTCCCTAAACTTAACCGACAGTTTTAAAAAGCAATCCAGTAAAAGCTCTCACCTGATTTTTACTACGTTTTCAGGTTTTACCACATTCTTACCCTGCTATTTACATGTTTATTTTATTTTTTGGATTCTGTTTTTGTCTTATCTGCTTTCTGGAACCATTCTTCGCTGAACACGAACTCTGTCATCATGGTCAACTCCTCTCTGCGTCTCAAGTCCGCTGACGTACATGCGAGCTACTGGACAAACTGCTAACAGCGATAAAGCCGTCCACACAGAGGTAAGTGGTCAGCTGATAAGCGCCAAAAGAAATGGCATCATACCACCATGTAGCGTTCTTTTAAAGACGAAATGCTGCCATTCTGGCTACATAATTGGCAATCTCCAGAAATGTATATAGGGGTACGTTTACAGAATGAGCCTGTGTTGCCTAAGCAATAAAAAATGAAAACAAATATTTGATTTAACGCATATAAAATACTACACTGAACTATTTTTGCACTGTTTAATCCCATTTCCACATCAGTTGCATGTTTTAATCAGAATTCCTCTAGTATTTCTTAAGGATTGTTGACAATCAGCTCTGAAGACTCGATCCTGACAGACAAAACACACTTATATTCAACCCAAATGGGCATTTCAGATGCTCTGAGGAGAAATAGAAAATCACAGTTTCACTACAATGAGAAGAAGCAGCAGTGGATGAAACATGAGTCCTCACCTTGGTTGTGAAACAGAAATACAGAAAAATATGCATTAAACACATGGACCAAAAGAGTACAATGTAAAATTATGAGAGTGTGTAGATATTTTTCACATTGTTTGCATTAGTGTTTTCTGTTTCCGTTTGAATGGGATTTAAATGGACTGTAATGGTGAAAGTCTTGCTAATGCTGACCCCTTACTGACACTGTAAATGAAATCAGAGCCGAAACGGCTGCCCTGCATGGTCTAGCGTACATATAGCTATCATAATGCTAATGGTTGATATTACACCAGCCTAACATACATGCATGCAAAAGGCTATAATTTAAATAATTTAATGAATAATTAATTATATTATTAATTTATTTGAATGAATAATGTATAATTAATACTACCAGAAATGTAAAAGCTGGTAATAATAACAACTTTTACTGAAAATATTGTTACTGCTATTGCTTTAACCCTATTGTACTGTAAAACACAACGTTGAGTATTTATTATTATTAATAATAACAATAATAACAATTGTAATGAAGTCATTTTACAACACCATCAAAGACACTCAAATTATTTAATATTTTTTAATATTTTACCTATTAACTATTTTATAATATAACCTTTGCAATAATAATAATAATAATAATAATAATAATAATAATAATAATAATAATAATAATAATAAGAAGAAGAAGAAGAACAACAACAACAACAACAACAACAACAACAACAACAACAATACCGTTATTACAACACTAGAAATGTCATTATAAATATTCACAATTTCTTATTATTTAAATTATTAATAATATTAAATACTCATTTTGCAGTAACACTACTGAATAATATTGAATATTAATAATAACAGTGTGGCTTAATAATACTAATAATAACAACAACAACAACAACAACAATAATAATAATAATAATAATAACAAAAACACCATTATGTCACCACTATTAATGTCATTAAAATATTCACAATTTCTTATTATTTAAATAATTAAATATTTTATAATATACCTTTTGCAATATTATAACTGAATAATAATAATAATAATAATAATAATAATAATAATAATAGCAGTGTGATTTAGTAATAACAATAATAATAATAACAGGGAGAATTATTATTATATAAATGATTAATTATTTTATTTCTTTTGCAATAACACTACTGAATAATACAGAATAATAATAACAGTGTGACTAAATAATAATAATAATAATAATAATAATAATAATAATAATAATAATAATAATAATAATAATAATAATAATAATAATAATAATAATAATAACAGTGTGAGTTAATGGTGGTATGGAAACACCAATTAAAATAACAGTTTGTAATGAAGTGCAATGACAAAAACAAACAAATAAAGAGAGAGAAACAAAGCGAAGGAGCGGCAGAAGAAAGAGAGCCAAACACATTTAGCGATTCCATACATCTCAGACTGGAGTGACGTCATGACATGTGACTGTGCTGTAGCCTGAAGAGGTGCACACTGGGTAATTATGAGCGGGTTTACAGGTGTGTTTGTGTGTATGTGTGTGTGTGCGTGCGTGTGCGTGTGTGTGTGTGTGTGTGTGTGTGTGTGAGCGGTCAAAACACTCTCGGCGGAGACACAACTTCTGATCTTTTTCATGGAAAGAAAAATTAATTCAAAGAAAGGTGGTGCAATGTGCAAGCGGGAATCATATCACATGACTCACACGTACATTTGCGTGCATGCACACACACGCACACACGCACACGCGCACACACTCAACTGTGCTCATGAGGCGTAAAGGAATTTAAGAAATGCATGATAGGACACAGAAACAGGGACCCATGACATCCAGAGGGACACAAAGAGGGCCGTGGTGGGGGTCAGAGGTCAAGGGGCGGATGGAGGGTTGCATGCAGAAAACGGACCGGCGGTGCACCGAGCACTGAGCCTCTCAGACCAGATGGAAAAGACGAAGAGACATCCTCAAAAAGGGGGAACGTAAGGTTGGCAAGAAGGTGAACTGGAGACGCCATCAGTGTGGCCTACCTTTTCTTTTCTTTTTTTTTCTTCTGAATTTCAGCTAGGCAGGGTGTGATAACTACGGAGTTCTGAGCCTCAGACTGCTGAAAATTCTGACGGACACATCTGTCGAGATGCATACAAGTGGATTAGGTTTAAGAGTTACGCTGAAAGGTGCGGTTCAAAGAGCTGAAAACCACATGAGAGCGCCACAGCGGGGGCTCCACCATGGCTAAATCCCATTCGCTTTCTCCATGCTAATCAAAAAAACATGCATTTGCGCAACACCATCCTGCATCATATTTGCTGAATTAGCTCTCTTGATGGATGCGATGCCTCCCTATACGTTCAATTTAAATTGAGTAAGTTGTTTTTTGTTTATGTTCAATCCACTTACATTTGTAAAAACAATGAAGTTAACTTAATTAATTTAGGATTAGAGTTGTCACGATACTGGAATTCGGCACCAATAGATACTGAAATTTTAAAAACGTATAACATATTAGCGCTTTCTTAAACAGTGCTGATTTGCCATTGTGTTCACGTGCTCAACAGAAATGATTGTGATTGGTCTTGAAGGTCATCAGTTCACCAAACTCACCGCTGATGACTGAATGTAAACACAGATACTGGGACACTGGAGCATTTTAAAGGGGAAATGAAGCACTCAGTCAAGTTTACATTATTTTGTACATTGTATTCAACTTTAATGGAAATATATTAAACAAACTTGATTAATGTAAAATTCAGCAGAAAACGGCATGTTTTACTATAGCTTTTAGACCTAGGGCGCCGTCATCTTGAAATATCCAACACAATCTCACAGCAGTTCGTAACTTTTTGATTTAGTGGCTAATTCGTATGAATTCGGACGATCTAATTTGTACAATTCAGAACGATTTGCTCATCACCCAATGGCGGTTGGGTTTAGGGGCGGGGTTGGGTGCCACACCTCCTTTTTAAAATCATACATTTTCCTACGAATCAACTCTAAACTGACTTACTAAAATACTTACGTTTCCTCGTGTGATCAGGCTGGAATATCACTGTGTCTGACATCACAGGGGCTAGTTTGGTTCTCTCAGTGGAACAGTTACAGTGGAAGTAAAGGACTGAACATGGAGACTGTAAAGCCTAATTTAACCCAATGCGTGAAGTTGTGGACGTGCAAATACAAGCAGCAGATGTGTGTCTAATATAAAAATCAATATATATATATTCTATTTTTCTTTTTCCTTTTTTAATTACCGATCATTTAATGCGCTTTGGTTCACTCTCTGTATTATGCTGCCTAACTGCCTGTCTGGGATTCAACAAGTTCCACTACTGACGTAATGGGGGCGAGTACTTTCACTTTTCACTACTACAGCTGCTCCCCTCTGCTCGTGTTCAAACCAAACTACGATCAGCGCAGTTTTTCACATGGCAGGTTTTTATTCTTCATACATGTTGTATGATTTTAATCATTGCATTAGTTTGAAAGTAAATCCCCTCGTCAGGCAGCGCAGGAGCAGCGTGAAAGAGTGTACCACAGCGCATCAAACGAAAGGTATTAACAAAAGAAGAATACACAACTTAAGACACTTAATTGCTTGTATTTGTTGTATTTGCACCAGCTCTGCGATGCACATCCACAACTTTATGCATTGGGTTAAATTAGGCTGTTTAGTCTCTGTGTTCAGTCTGTTGCTACAATGGTTGAAACCCAGACAGGCAGTCAGGCAGCGTAATACAGAGAGTGGACCAAAGCACATCAAATGATCGATAATTAAAAGGGAAAAAAAGAAAAACAGAATAAATATATATTTTTTTATATCAGACACACATCTGATGCTTGTATTTGCACCAGCTCCACGTCCACAAGTTCATGCATTGGGTTAAATTAGGCTTTACAGTCTCCGTGTTCAGTTCTTTACTTCCACTATATCTGTTCAGCTGATGGAACGGAACCAACCCCGTAACGTCAAACACAGCAAATTCCAAGATAGCGGCACTTTAGGTCTAAAATCTATAGTAAAATATGTAGTATTCTGCTAAATGGTTACATTAATCGAGTTTGTTTAATATTAAAGTGGAATCTAATGTACAAGATAATGTAAACTTGACTGAGTGCTTCATTTCCCTTTTAAAGCCGCGATTCATCAGTGGATCACTCGTATGTCCGCTTATAGACAAACCAGCTGATTGACATGACTTTAAAACCTTCCAGTGTCCCTGTATCTTATGGAATAAAATCGCTGTCATAAGTATTTTGTGCGTAAATAAAATTCACGCATCTGTAATTATAAAAACGTAAAGGAAAACAAAAGGTAACTTCACAAGGGTACAATTCTAAAATCTGCAATTAGAACAGACACAGATATGACATTTCTTTGTTTGTATACGACTTCTAAATTTACAGTGGGAGTAATTTACAAATACTAAATATAGTTTCACCACGGACAAGACGACCTGACTCACAGGCATTAATAAACAATCGAGAGCAAATGGGGCGCTTGCGTGATGAGATCCTGAATCCTGACTGAAGGAAGCACGCCGAGCAAAATGGCTGGGCACTCGAGCTCCAACACCGTCTCAGGTAAGATTTTTGTTACTCCCTCTTTGAGAAATGTCCGTCTTGAACTATATAAAGGTTGAGATTTAATGAGGTCCATATTTGCTGTGTTTCTTGGACATTTTACAGAATCAAAATTAAAAACAGGCTGAGGATAGTGAGCTAAGGTAGCATAATATCAATGGCTCTTGCTTGTTTATTAATGCCTGTGACAGCGGTGACGTTATTTTGACAGTGGAGTGTCGCTTTTTGATTCATACTCGTAATCAGGTCATCGTGTCCATGGTGAAACTGTGTTTCGTGTTTGTAAAGTACACCCACCATAAATTTATAAGTCATATACAAACAGACAAAGATAATGTCATATCTGTGTCTGCTCTAATTCCTGATTTTAGAATTGTACCCTCGTAAAATTGTGAGTGCATTCCGTTTTTATAATTACAGATGCGTGAATTTTATTTATGCACAAAATATTTACAGCGATTTTATTCCATAGTATCTGTGTTTACACTCAGTAAACAGTGGTGAGTTCAATGAACTAATGACCTTCACGGTCAATCACAGTCATTTCTGTTGAGCACTTGAGCACAATAGCAAATCAGTGCTGTTTAACACTGTTAAAAACGCAGCATTCCACACAATTTATTCATGTTGTCCCAACACAAATAAAGTTAACTTAACACTTTTAACAAATTTATGTGGATTAAACATAAAAATATTAAGTTGTCCCAATGAAATCTCACGAATTGTTGATTCAGCTTATTTTAAATAAGTAGTTTGAACAAGCAAAAAAAAAAATATATTTTTTTTTTGAGTGAACAATGCGCTCAACAGTGCTCAAATGTTAGCGGGAAATAGACTTTTTTTTATTTCAGTATCGATTGGTACTGAGTTCCATTATCATGACAACCCTAATTGGGACAACATGAAGAAATTGCGTGGAACCCAGCATGTTTTAGTGTATACACTCAAAAAAATACTTTAAAAAATGACTGCTTGTTTAAACTACTCAATTAAAATGAGTTGAAACTACACAATTGTTGAGTTTTTTGGGGACAACTTAATTGCTTTATGTTCAATCCACTTGCATTTATAAATTTTTTGAAATAGATTTTAAAAAATAGTAAAAAAAACTAATAAGTTAATAACTTAATTCCTTCGTTTTGTCCCAACATAAATCGATTGTGTGAATCCAGCATTTTTACAATGCGCTGCTTTTTTAAAAAACTACTCATTAAAAAAGAGCTGAAACAACACAAGTCTTAAGCTGTTTTATGTTGAATCCAATAAAAGTTGTAAAAATTATTTAAGTTAACTTCATCGAGTTGTGTTGGGACAACATGACACATTACTGTGTATACAATTTTGACAATTTCTCAGCAAGAGGGCGCTACTGTTAATTTTCTGAAATAGTGCAGAATCTGCTGGTTAAAGAGCCCCTATTATGGGTTTTTGAAAATGACCTTCCATGTAGTGTGTATCACAGCTCTTAGTGAAGTGAAATATCCAGCTAAAGCTTAAATCTGAAAGTGGACAGTTTTTAAAACTATTGATTCATCTATAAAAGAGTCGACTCATAGTGGTTTAAATGAATCGTCTTCATAACGAGTCTTCAGCCGTTTCGGCGTGGCGTCATCGCGAAACATAATGGTTGCGCGCGCAGACCTGGCAAAATTCAAACCTGCGGCCCCGCCCACTAACACAGCAGCAAGACGCTCATGAAGACGCTGTGTAAACCTGGATATTGTTGGAAGTGTGAGGGAAAGGAGTCGTTCAGAAATCTGCACGTTTACAATTTACGTTTACGTTGTTGTTAGAGACCCATAAAACCGAAATATGACCCTTTTCAATGTGTAATAGGGGCTCTTTAAAGCCGCTATGAAACAGATGCTAATATTGTCTTTTTTATCCCATATCAGGACGTACATTCAGTTGAAATGAGAAGAAAATGGGGGTGCATGCTTTCGTCCATTCAGAACTGATTGGATTGTGAAATGCATCGTTTATAGCAAGCAATTTTATTTCATGGTGACTTTAAGGCCTGTGCACATTGAGAAGATTTTCGCCCTGTGCTTATTCTCGTAAAGCCTCGTGACTAAACAAAGGCCGTTAACAAGATTGTGGACAACCAACGCGCAAATTCCATGTGTGGAAGTGGCCTATTTTGTTTTATGTGCTGTGTTTAATGGTTCACTAAAGAGATTGATGCTTTTGTTTATGAGCCTGGAAAAGCATTGCCTGATGCGGTTTTAGTTTTTTAACTAAAGAGGCATTGAACATTTGCAGTATATGAAAAGCTCGACAACATGCTATTTTTATCACAAAAGCAACACATTAAGAGCATGTTGTTTGGTGCGTACTTTGCATAGAATACGTGCTGTTCGTTCGTTGTTTACGTGTAAAGAGTCGACAAGTAATATACATGTAAACTATGCACAAACACGTCTTTTACAAGTAAAGTACGCACAAACAACACAAATTCAACACAAATTTTGCATGCTAAAATTTGTGTTTTTGAGCTTTCTGGCTTTCCGTAGTGATAAACGCGGGTTGAAAATCATCCTAGTGTGCACAGACGTCAAGACTATTAGCATTTGAATCCTACATTTAAATTTGATCTTCTTTCACAATTATGTTTTGGGCTGTATGGATAAAATTTGAACATACTTTTAATGAGTTGAAGCCAGAGGTGCATGATTAATTGTGGAAATTAAATAAATAACTATCACAACTGATCTTTCAAATCTGCGTTTGACCCACAGAGAGAGAGCAGTCATCATCTATGGTTACAAAATGGCTTCAGTCTACTGTTAGTGTATTATAAACAGTTCTGTTTTAAAACGATCACGGAAATAGTGCGATAATGGATATTTCATTTTAATAAACCTTATAGTCTTCCTCTATCCTTCATACCACTAGATTGAACCAAATTCATCAGCAAGGTTTTAATCAATTAAAATAAATGATTATTTGTTTGATTTATAGATGACATATTATTTGATATATTTTAATAAACACAGGTCAGTGTTACGCCCCATTCACACAGGGCGTCAGCTTCAACGCTTTCCATTCACTTTTAATGGGTGATGTCAGGTGTTGCCGAACTGCATTGTGAATCCGTCGGAGCCGATTCAGAGGCGTTGCTCGCTGCAAAGGTTAGGACTTGCTCAATTTTTCAAGTGCTGACGGAAGCGTCAGCCAATATGATCGCTGTATGCAAATGCACCAGCTCAGACAGTGGCTTATTGCTGACTAATTTCATTGGCTGACGCTGCTATGACGATCGCGTCAGCCTCAGCTTCAGACACGCCCTCTGTCAAGCGTTGACGCTGAAGCCCTGTGTGAATGGGGCGTTAGTATGTTTTCATTTCATTTTACTTAAATGTACGTACTACGCTGAAGGATATTTTCACAAAAATTACTTCAGAAACATCCAAAAACAGACTTTATTTGCATAAAGTCTCTATTGGAAATCTAATTTGATGCCTAAGTCTCACCCAGATCAAAACTCAACCCCTTTTTGATGCATAAATATTTTAATTGAAGAAATCTTCATTCTTGTTTTGCAAAATAAAATGTGGGTGATGTACATGAGAAAGCCAAATCATCAAAAAGATATATCAGATTATATTATAATCGAATTTAAGGCCATTTGAAAGATGCAAGACAGTGTAACTGGCTATTAATCTCATATTTAATCATAAATACTATCATTTTATTATATGTTTACAGTCATTTACCACTGTAAACATACTATTGTTATTTAAAAATCAATCGTAATGGATGAATTGATAAAATATTACAACCCAATTCAACCACTAGCAAATAAACGTGTATCATAAGAGAATATAATCAATTTCACATACAATTTTTCAACAAAAATAGCAATTTCATATTCATTTGTGAACAAATCCATACACTTTTGCTTAATTTTTCAAATTTCCAAATGTCATTTTAGCTAATTGCTAATGGGTAATTGCACCACGGTGTAGTTCGGAGAAAGCGAATAGGAAAAAAATCCCTCCTAAATCGATCAATGAAAAAATCACAGTGAATCTCTAATTAGCCCTGGTGCTCTGATTGGCCCTAAATTGCCTTGATTCATTAATTGAGCTCGTCTGATTGGCTGATGAGATTGGATGTGTCTTCAGTCCAAACATGCAAGCGGCTGTTCATTGGCTAATGTGGGATTCTCTCTATCTCTCTCTATCTCTCTCTTGTGTTGTTGTTGGTGTTGTAGAGCGGTTTCTGTGCTGCTTTGTACCTTTTCCTCCCATTTCTGGCCGGCTTCATCCCTCCATCATCGGGGTAACTAATGAGCCCGCTCCAGTTGCCCACCTCCTCTCCTTTGAGGCGGGAAAACTGTTGCCCACTAGTGAGAAAATGAGGCAGGTCGTTTAAGGTTTCATTTAATCCTTCAAGGCAGCAGAAAATGTCAAACACACACACACACACACACACACACACACATACACACACAGCTCTGTCAGATTAGACTTGAGTTTTTCCATTGTTTTGCTTGTAGACATTCATGTATGTTGTTAGTAAGTGTCACTCATGCTGTCCCAGAACAGAAGAAATCCACAGGCCTAATGTAAATCTCAAAATAAAGAAGGAAATTCTTAAAAGTTACAGATATACAGGCAGGGGCAGATTTAGTGATTTTGGGGCCCTAAGCAAATTCAGCCATGGGGCCCAAAAGTTCTAACATGCACCTTTATTCATTCATTCATTTTCTTTTCGGCTTAGTCCCTTTATTAATCTGGGGCCGCCACAGTGGAATGAACCGCCAACTTATCCAGCATATGTTTTACGCAGCGGATGTTTTCCAGCTGCAACCCATCACTGGGAAACACCTAAACACTCATTCACCCACATACATTACGGACAATTTCGCTTACCCAATTCACCTATAGCGCACGTCCTTGGACTTGTGGGGGAAGCTGGAGCACCTGTAGGAAACCCATGCCAACATGGGGAGAACATGCAAACTCCACACAGAAATGCCAACTGACCCAGCTGAGGCTCGAACCAGTGACCTTCTTGCTGTAAGGCGACACCACTACCCACAGCGCCACCGTGACTCCCCTAAAATGCTCCTTTTGTGCTTTAATTTTTTATTATTATTATTATTTTGCAGTTTTTTCTTATATCATTCGATCTCCTTGTCTACATGTTATCTTAATGCAAAATAATAATAACATGTAAAGCACCTTGTAAAACTTTTGAAATGATTTGTTTCTTAAAGGGGTGGTCCATTACGATATCATATTTTAAACTTTAGTTGATGTGTAATGTAGCTGTTAATAAACAACATCTCTGAATGTAATATGCTCAAAGTTCAATGCTAAGAGAGACATTGGCTTTTACAGAGTTAGCTTAAAGCCTACAGCGAAAGAAGTTTAGGGACTACAAAAAATACATCCGGGTTAATGATGTCATAAACCCTTCAGGTTACACACATGCACCCCGCGCAGTGAAGGGGCGTGGCCAGAGGCGATGAACTGTTATAACATATGCGCTTCTTGGTGATGTGGAGCTGATCTGCGAATCACAGAACATTATGTTAGCTGACCAATCAGAGCCTATTGAGAGCGGGTCTTCAGAGGAACTAGGAAATATGACAGACCTTTTCATGTTAGCTGAGGAGCTGTATTTAAATCAAAGTAGGATATATGAAAAAACAATGTGATTTTTTTACAAATAAAGCATGAGCACACATTGCTGTGCACTCCATAAACACAACCGATCCTTAAAAACACACTCTGGACCACCCCTTCAAGATGAGTTCACAGCTAAAAATAAGAAATGAGTAATAGTTTCAATTTAAAAACTAAATCTTTTCTGATTTGACTGATGGACTGGTCCATGACTGAAGGTAGTGGACCCTCATTGTACAAATTATGATAGAAAACAAGGTCATATATAATTTATAGTTATCATTTATACGTCTAGGTATTTATTTGGGAGCCCTCAGATTTCCTCGGATCCTAAGTGGCCGCTTACCTTGCTTATTGGTTAAATCCACCCCTGCAGATGAAGTCAGAATTATTAGCCCCCCCCCCCTCCTGTATATTTGTATCCCCAAAATCTGTTTAACGGAGAGAAGATTTTTTTCAACACATTTCTTAACATAATAGTTTTAATAACTCATTTTCTAATAATTGACAACTTTTATCTTTGTTATGATGACAGTACATAATATTTGACTAGATATTTTTCAAGATACTAGTATTCAGCTTAAAGTGACATTTAAAGGCTTAACTAGCTTAATTAAGCTAGCTAGGTTATTAGACAATCATTGTTTAATGGTGGTTTGTTCTGTAGACAATCAAAAAAATATATAGCTTAAGAGGCTAATAACATTGACCTTAAAATGGGTTTTAAAAAATTAAAAGCTGCTTTTATTCTAGCCGAAATAAACCAAATAAGACTTTCTCCAGAAGAAAAAATACTATAGGAAATACTGTGAAACATTTTCTTGCTCTGTTAAACATCATTTGGGAAATATTTGAAAAAGAAAAGTAAGTTCACAGGAAGGCGAATAATTTTGACCTCAACTGTGTATTATATTTGAAAATACAGAAATATATAAAACATGTGGTGCCAGAAGTATTTAAATGCTTCAAAATGTCATTCAAATGGACAACACAAATAAAGTTTCTCTCAGAAATACATTTAGCAAATGCATTTGACTTGCTATTTGATATCCAAAAGCATTTGAATATTTTAAAGGGGACCTATTGTGGCCATTTTAACAAGCTGTCTCTGATGTTCCTATGGGTGTGTGTGTTAAGTTTCTGCTCTAAATACCCCCTAAAATAATCTTTTATTGCTCTTTGAAACTGTCCCTTTTAAGGCTTATTTATACTTCTGCGTCAAGCACATGCGTTTGCTACGGTGCAGCCTACGGGTGGACGCATAGCCCCTCGCCGTAGCTGCGACGTTGACCCGCACCTCTCAAAAAATGTAATGCGTACGCGTAGCGCAAGCTTTGTGATTGGTCCGCTTAATAGTGCTGATGAGTGTGGGCGGAGGTGAGAGCCGCACGCCCGATGCAGCGAGTGTTTACAAGTGTGAAGTGCTCCCGTGAAGGAGCTCCGGATGGAGACTGTTGTTTTGTGTTTATCTTATAATTAAAGTTGTTGCACGTCCGCCGGTTCCCGCCTCAAAATGAGCGAATTTGAGCCACTTGTACATTAAGGAAGTGTTCAGAAAAAACAAAACACCAGCGAAGAAACTCGACACAGAGAAACATAAACACTTACTGCTAGCTGGCGTTTGGGAAGTGTATTGCAGAGAAACAGAAACAGCGCGCAGAAGTATAAATGCAGGGCTACACGCGAGGCTTGCGCCGTGGGTCACGCCGATCACTTGACGCAGAAGTATAAACCAGGCTTTAGGCTTTGACCCTAATTGGGCCATTTTGGTGACTGTTGCTTTAAATTCAAATGAGATTGTGCTCTTTTCAAAAAAAGAGCGAAGCTACAAATGCGTCAGCATAGTGGCAGATTGAAATGTGTCAGCATAGTGGCAGATTGAAAAATAAGAGTAAACGTCCTATGCTAATGAGGGAGAGATGCTTACAGGAAGCAGGGCTTTCCCACTCTGATGACACATACAAAGGGAATCAATCAAAGTGTTTCTGCAGACTGGTTTTAGCAAGTGTGATTATAAAAAAATTTGGTTAATACATTTTAACTTTAGACGCTGGTTATATTCACACACACTGTTGCCACACAACTGTGTTTAAACCTCTTATAAAGGTGATTTTTGCATAACAGGTCCCCTTTAAGTTTGATGTGAACTTTAAAAATAAAAATAAGAATGTTGATGCAGAGACGGACGTTTTCTTTCAGACCTTTTCTCTTTTACTAACGTCACAATAAATCAAGGAAAGCACAGCATTTATTCGATAAAACCATATTAAAACAGTACTGCTGTGAAATATCTTTTATCAATTATAATAACTTGTTTTTTTATTAATTTATTTACCTTCAGCTTAGTCTCTATTTAAGTGGCCGCCACAGCGGAATGAACCGACAACTATTTCAGCATATGTTTTACACAGCGGATTCTCTTCCAGCAGCAACCCAGTACTGGGAAACACCCATATATTTATTCATACGCATACAATTTCTAAAAAAAATTTAGTTTATCCAGTTCACTTATCGCACATGTGTTTGGACTATGGGGGAATCTGGAGCACCTGGAGGAAACCCACGCCAACACAGGGAGAACTTGCAAACTCCACACAGAAATGCCAACTGGCCTAGACTGGAACCAGCGACCATCTTGCTGTGAGGCGACAGTGCTAACCCCTGAGCCACCATGCTGCCGATAACTTTTTCTTTGAAGAATTTGTAAATATGTAATTTATTCCTGTCATGCAAAGCCAATTTTTCAGCATCTTTATTCCAATCTTCACAATATCCTTCAAAAATGTTTAAATACGCTGATGTCCTGCTCAAGAAACATTTATAATTCATTCATTCATTTTCCTTCGGCTTAGTTCCTTTATTCATCAGGGGTCGCCACAGTGGAATGAACCACCAACTTATCCAGCATATGTTTTACACAGCGGATGCCCATCCAGCTGCAACCCAGTACTGGGAAACATCCATGCACATTTATACACACTCATACAATACGGACAATTTAGTTTGTTCAATTCACCTATAGCGCATGTGTTTAGGCTGTGGAGGAAACCGGAGCACCAGGAGGAAACCCACGCCAACACGAGGAGAACAAAAATGCCAACTGGCCCAGCCGGGATTTGAACCAACGACTTTCTTGCTGTGAGGCAACAGTCCTAACCACTGAATCACCATGTCTCCCACATTTATAATTATATTTGTTTAAATATTTTGTAGAAATTTTGATAAACCTTTTCAGGATTCTGTTAATAGGAGAACAGTGTTTAATTAGCATAGCACTATTGTGTCAGATTATAAATGTTTTACAGTCACCTTTAATCATGATGGATGCTTGATTATTAAATTAAATATTTTCAACAAATATTAAATCTCGGACTTTTGAGGAGTAAATAGTATGTAAAACTGAGGACAGATGTTGCATATGTTTACCAAGCACATCTTATTTAGTATATTTCTAGACATTAATCTTACTGGTGCTCATTTTGTCTTCAGTGCTTTATGGATTAAAACACTGGTATTATAAAAACAAAAGACGGAGGATAAGACATGTCTTACAACATATTGTAAATTGAAGAATCAAATATGTTTTTAGGATTACAATAAGTTGAATAAGTGCATGTTATTTTTCTGGGATATTAATGTTTTTGGTCCATTTTCCCAGAACAGACAGTGTAGTAGGATGGCAAACATGGATTAATGCTATGTGTACATAAATTGATTTAATTTCAAAAGTGCATTTTGGCCATTTGTTCACTGCACATTTTGGGGAGCCTGACAATTCAGTGTTTCAAAATAGGTTTTCATTTTTAAAGCAATATATTTATCATTTATCATTAGCCGGCAGCTAGCTCTTTGCAGCTCTCACATGGTTGCCCACTGAAGCTAAGCAGGGCTGCCCCTGGTTAGTAGCTGGATGAGAGACCACATGGGAAAGCTAGGTTGCTGCAGAAAGTGATGTTAGTGAGACCAGTAGGGAACGTTCAACCAGGGAACGTTCAACCTGCAGTCTGTGTGAGTCCTAATGCCCCAGTATAGTGAAGGGGACACTATACTGTCAGTGAGCAGGATTAGACTTTAAACCAGGGTCCTGACTCTCTGTGGTCATTAAAAATCCTTTGAAAAAGAGTAGGGGTTTAATCCCGGCATCCTGGCCAAAATTTGCCGACTGGGCTCTGTCCATCATGGCCTCCTAATCATCCCTATCACTCTGTCTCCTCTCCACCAATTAGCTGGTGTGTGGTGTGTGCTCTGTCGCAATATGGCTGCAGTTGCGTCATCCAGGTAGATGCTGCACACTGGTGGTGGATAAGGAGCTTACCTCCAAAAATGTGTGTAAAGCATTTTGAGTGCCTAGAAAAGCACTATATAAATGTAAGGAATTATTATTTTTTGCATAAACAGCAAGATTTTAGGAGAAACGGCGACATCGTTTGCATGCGCATCCTTGAGAACTTGACAACAAAACAACACTGCCACTATTTGCCTGGCATGCATGGCCTGAATTTGTGGTCATTTCCATGTACCTTGGTGTTCAGGAATCATTTTGACATCTATAAATTATACTTTTCAGAAAAGAGCAATAATAAAATAAATAAATAAATAAATACACTGTAGAAGACCCACATGAAAAATACTAACTTATAGTGAACACTACAGTAGCTGTGTCTCATTTAAGAGGCTGCATCCTCTAAAGGATGCAGGCGCGACGAAGGCTGTCTCATTTCAAAAAAATTCGAAGGCTTCTTCAAATGTAGCCTTGGTATGCGTCCTTCGTTTCCCAGGTGCTGAAGGATACAACTGGTGGATCCTTCACGGACCAAGATTCATTCCATTCATTCCAGCCACAACCCAGTATAGTATTTTTTTTATATATATAGTATTTATATTATTTACATGTGGGGCATGGACAGCCTTTTTCTATGTGTATATACTGAAAGCATCAGTTTAATGTGGACATCAGCTCTTCATGTGAACACTCACTGACCAGGACAAGAAACGCAAACTCAGCTGCTAATGTGAAGAGAGAGAGAGAGAGAGAGAGAGAGAGAGAGAGAGAGAGAGAGAGAGAGAGAGAGAGAGCATATGAAGGACAGACGCGATTCTGCAGTGGAGCGGATAATGAAGAGGTCACTGCTGAAGAAGAAGCCGAATGTCAATACTTTTTTCTGCATGGCACAGGCACTTAGATGATCAATATCTCCAGGAAAAAGGGGGAGATTTCAAACTTGGCACAAGACTGCAGAGGCCGATTAATAAATCTGGCACTAGTGTAATTGAAGCTAAAAACAACATTGTTGGGAATTGATTTATATGCACAAACATTTATATGCAGCAATCACTTGGCCAGTATTGTTTTTATATTCAGATATAACTGCTCCAAGAATTATGGAGGACAATTCCATCATAATATGTTTTTTTAAGGCGCAGTGTGTAATTTTCACCACTAGAAGGTGTGTATTCACAACAAACAAAGGTGTCTTCATTACATCCTATACAAGACTTTTGCAAAAATCGAAACATGTATTATCATGGTACACTCTTAGAAATAAAGGTATGCGAGCTGTCACTGGAGTGGTACCTTTTCAAAAGGTACAAATTTGTACCTACAAGGTCCATATTAATACCTCAAGGGTACTTATTAGTCCCTAAAAAGTACAAAAATGTTCCTCTTAAAATTTGTAGGTTTTAATATATACTTTTGAGGTACCAATATAAACCCTTTAAGTACAAATGTGTACCTTCTGAAAAGGTACCATCCCAGGCACAGCTTGTGTACCTTTATTTCTGAGAGTGAAGTAGAGAAATGGCTCGAACCAGCGACCTTCTTGCTGTGAGGCGACAGCGCTACCCACTGAGCCACCGTGCAGCTCCAAAGAAATCATTTGTTATTTCATATTAGTTTTGTAACTATTAAATTGTATTAAATTTAAAATTGTAATATATACATCAGTGTAAAACCTATGAATGGTGAAAAAGCATATTCTGGGTCTCCAGTTTTGCCATGGCCTTTCTTTTTGGTTTTAACAAACTTGTCCCCCAAGTCTTTCTTCCTTTACCATGGCTGTTGCAATTTCCACCAAATTATCTGGTTATCCCTATGATCACGCATGGGTGGATTATAAAGATGTCTGTACAGTCGTATCTGTTTTAGACAAAATCTCTTTAAAGTGTTTCATATTCAACTTAAATCAAATGTGGCGCTGTGCGAACTGTTTGCTTGAGTCTCAAAAAAAGTTGGATGCTCCGCCAGATGTAATCATGTCGACCGCACCCAAAGCGAACCTCCACAAACACTGCAATGACGTCACATATGCCACGTGCACTCAAGCGAACCAGCGAACACATTGAGTATAAATTTGCCTTTAAGCTGAAAATTGTGGAAGTGAAATGAGAAACACTGAAAAATTCCTGATGAGAGACAAGCAAGACAAAAGCAGCAGAGCTTTTATTATGCCAAAGTCTGGTTCTTCTGATTCTTCAGCTCTCAATCACATAGAGAAGAAGCAGCGCTGTTTTATCAGACTAAATACATTTCAGGCTTCTGTTATAATGCTCCTCTCAGTCTTAGGGCTTACTCACACTATGCTATCTGAACCGTGCTCAGGCCCGTTTCCCGGATCGTTTGAGAAGTGTGAGTGCTCTGAATTGGGCTCAGGCAAGGTTCACTTGGGCGGCCCTGGCCCGGTTGGAAGAGGTGGGCCTGAGCGCAGTTCACTTGGGCTCAGGCGCAGTACGCTTGTAGTGTGAGTGCAAGCGTGCCTGAGCCTGAAACTGAAAGTGAGACGTGACTTTTAAGGGACTGTTTCATATGGGTTAATTAGTCATTCGTACTGTTCAATGAACGCAATGAACGTCGTAGTTTATTAAAGACGCAAACCCCTCACTGCTCGTCAGCTGCACCTTTAGCAAACTGCAGCACGAGGACTGTTTATGAGCGTCAAAAGTGGCTGATCTGTTCGGCGAAATATTAGACTGCGTGTCACAGCATATCAAACCACTTAAATGATATAACTAAAGAAATCTCCTCTTTTCTGAGCGAGAGCGCTTACTGAACAGCGAATCATCAATGACGTAAGTGCGCCCAGGCCCGAATGTAATGTAAGTGCAGGCCGTCGGGGGAGACGGGAGGGGGGACAAGCGTGCTTTGGCTCGGTTCAAGGCAAGTGTACATAGTGTAAGTACACCCTTAGTCTCAGGTAAAACTGCTTGTTTCTCTGTATTTGAACATTCTTCCAAACATTTGGTATACTGCACATAAGTCAGCAAAATATATAACGCTGTTCTAGTGGTTTTTGGATATTTAATTGAAAAAACTGTACATATTGTGCTTTTAATTCCGAGTTGTGATATAAGCTGGCAGGAGCATATAAGAGGACGTTTTATTAAATTCTGCAGATGCATTATTAATGCATGCATTTGTCAGAATCTCTAGGCCGGCATGTAACTGTGGGCAGCTTAATGTGCTGTAAAAATCGCAATAACTTCACTGTCAGATGTATATGTATATGGGACTGTGTTTGCTGCATACAAATGTTTTTCACTCTAAAGAAATAAATTACATACACAGTGGTCAGCATAAATGAGTATACCTCATTTTGAGAATGAATATTTCTATCCATTTCTCAGTGAATTTTGCCCCAAATTTTTGGTGCACTTAAACAACACAGTTTCATTAAACAGTTATATTCATTAAAACAAGAGGTTTGTCATCTAACATACAGTATATAGGGTTAGAAAGATAATGCATTTGAATTCAAACGGGTTACTGCAAAGGAGAACATCTATTATGAAATCTCAAAGGCTCAACACGCTCTGAGATTTGAATCAGTTAGTTGTTTGTTAAGGATTCAGTCAAATTCCTAATGGGAAACACTGAATTTAACATTTACCAACAGTAAATATACAGCAACATTTGCCTCGGCAAACACCACTAAAAACAACAAATCCCTGATAGGAAGAGCAAGCATATGTTTTTCTTTTTTTTAGAAAATCTGAGCTCAGTTTTTCCTTACAGATCTGTTTCAAGTAAACCAAAACATACACTCGCAGAAATAAAAGGCGCAAACACTGGAGTGGTATCTTTTGAAAAGCCATATTACATATTGGTATACCCTAAAGATACATATTAGTACCTAAAAATACAGCACTCTAAAAAACTTCTAGATTGTAATAACCCAGCACTGGGTCAAATATAGACAAACCCAACAATTTATTTCAACTGAAATAAAATTACACATTTTACCCCAAATGGTTGTGTTTGTACATATTTGACCCAACATTGGGTTACAACAATACAACGGACATTTTTGTTCCTGAAGGGTCCGTATTCCATAAAGGCAGTGTTGGGAAAAGTTACTTTTTAAAGTTATAAATTATAATCTGAAGCCCAGATAAAATAAAAAATAAAAAAATACCATAACAGATTTAATTACTTTTTTAAAAGTGACTCAAGATTGTAATATGTTTATTTTAAAAGTAACTTTCCCCAACACTGTATAAAGGTGCATATCAGTACCAAACAATATAGTATGGTGTACACTTTAATAAATTTGGGTTGTAACCCAACGTATGGTCAAATATAGAAACACACAACCCAACATTTGGTTTACAACCCATCATTTTATAGTGCACATTTTTGTACCTGAAGGGTCCATAATAGGTACCATAAAGCTGCATATTAGTACCTAAAAAGTACCATTAGGTTTAAATTTTTTATATACTAATATGTCTCTTTATGGTATAATATAAACCCTTCAGGACAAAATATGGACATATAGACAAGTATGGACACCTGAAGAGTTCTTATTGGTACAATAAATATTATTACTTAAAAAGTACAGTATGATGTACCTATGCAGTTTATTATAATATGTATCTTTATGGTATAATTTAGACCCTTCAGGTACAAGAAATGGTGGATTGCTGTAAAAACCAATGTTGGGTCAAACATGGGCAAACCCAACCAATGGGTTATAAAGTGTCATTTCAATTTAATTGGAAAAAATGTTGGGTTTGTCAATATTTGACCCAACATTGGGTTACAACCAAGAATTTTTTAGAATGTACACTTTTGTACCTATATTGGTCTATATTGGTACCATAAAGCAGCATATTAGTACGTAAAAAGTACAGTATGGTGTATCCTTTCAATTTTTATATACTAATATGTAATATAATATAGAGTCTTTAGGCACAAAAATGCTGGGTTGTTGGTAAACAATGCTGGGTCAAATATGGTTAAAACATGCCATTTAAATTTAATTGGAAAAATTTAGCCAATGTTGGCTTTGTCTATATTTGACCCAGCATTGGGTTACAACAACCCAGCATTTTTTGTGTACATTTATGCACTTGAAGAGTCCACAATGGTCCCATAAAGCTGCATGTTAGTACAGTGTGGTACAGTGTGGTGTATATTATGGTATAATATAGACCCTTCAGGTACAAAAATGTACAATCAAGAAGTGCTGGGTTGTTGTAAACAAATGCTGGGTCAAATATGGACATATAAATAAATATGGACAAAAAAAGAGTCCATATTGGTATCATAATGGTGCATTTATTACCTAAAATATACATTATGGTGTACCTTTTCAAATTGTTATATACTCATATGTATTAGCGGTGTCACGGTGCTCACAGCAAGAAGGTCGCTGGTTCGAGCCTCGGCTGGGTCAGTTGGCATTTCTGTGTGGAGTTTGCATGTTCTCCCCGTGTTCGTGTGGGTTTCCTCCTGGTGCTCCGGTTTCCCCCACAAGTCCAAAGACATGAATTGTCCGTAGTGTATGTGTGTGAATGAGAGTGTATGGGTGTTTCCCAGTGATTGTTTGCAGCTGAAAGGGCATCCGCTGTGTAAAACATATGCTGCTGTGGCGGCCCTTGATTAATAAAGAGACTAAGAAAATGAATGAATTAACAATATTTATTGTTACTAACGCGCTAATATGTTTACAACAACCCAGCATTTTTTGTGTACAGTTTTGTACCTGAAGGATCCATATTGGTACCATGAAGATGTACATTAGTACCTAAAGTACATTATGTCAATAATACTGCCTTTGAGATTTTAAACAGTTTGTCAAGCATTCAAAATGCAGAATTTGGCTATTTAGCAACAGTAAATACAGCCGCATTTGACATTTGGCAAACATCACAAACAACAGCAAATCTCTGACAGGAAGAGACAGTGTGTACTTTTTAGTATACACTCTCAGAAATAAAGGTACAAGAGTTGTCACTGGGGCGGTACCTTTTTGAAAGGTATATATTTGTACTTAAAGAGCTCTTATTAATACATCAAGGGCACATATTAGTATCTAAGAAGTACAAAAGAGCACTTCTTAAAATGTTTAGGTACTAATATATACCTTTGAGGTACCAATATACACCCTATAAGTACAAATAAGTACCTTTCGAAAAGGTACCACCCAAGTGACAGCTCTTGTACCTTTATTACCGTAAAATTTTAGATACTGATTTGCACCTTCATGATACCAATAAGGACCTATTTGGTAAATAATAGACTACTATAAAAAATAAAACTGGATTTTTGTAACCCAATGTTGGATGAAATATGGACAAACCCAACTGCTGGGTTAAAAAAGAGAGTAATTTAAATTTAATTGAAAAAATTAACACAATGTTGTGTCCATATTTGACCCAGCATTTTTAAGCTAAGAGCTACGCTTTTGAAGATACCATCCCGTTGACCACTTTTATACCGTCATCAAGGTGTTTTTTCTAAAAAAATCTGAAAAGCAAAAGACTCAGATGTCTCAATTCGATCTCCTTTTACTCTCATCGGCATTTTCCGTGTTAAATGAAGCCGAAAGCACTCTGCGCTTGTTTTCTCTCCACTTCAGCAGAATAGATCCGGGGTACAGGACAGCATTCATGCAATCGGCTCTGATGTCATGAATGCTGAGTGTGTGTTAGACGCAGGACGGGGTTCAGGTGGGAGTGTGAGAAAGCTCCAATTCAGCATATGGGCATCTGCTGGGACGCAGGAACCATAATGCACTGAGGGGGTGGGAGGGGGGCGCTTCTTACGAGAGAGACGCCATTTTACATAGACAAACACACACACACACATGTACTCTCATACACCCTCGCAACGCTGAGCCATCTTACCTCTGGTCCCAAAATAATAAAAGCTAAAATGATTCACCCTCCAGCACTTATACTCACAGTATGATGTCATTTCAATGCAAGTGGCCCCATAAAAAGCCATGAAATCTGGGTCTTGTGAAAGACCACTGATGATTTAAATGCATAATTAATTGCTAGTGCATAAATCTAGGCTTGTGCTCATGCAAAAAATAAAATATATATAAAAACCGAGGCTACATCACAGTCTTCCAGTGCACTGCTTTTCTTCACAGCCTAAAGACACAGTTAAGGGTCTGCGCTATATGCTTTTTTTTTCTTTTTCTTTTTTGCTGTCACACAGGTTTACGCAAGATGTATGAGCTGTTTAAAAGGACTGAAGATAGAAAAACAAACCAAGACAAGAAAAAAGGAAGAAGAAAAACAGACTTAAGCATCTCGCTGCATAGACAGTCATTGAAGAGACTGTGTATGGCATGAATTAAAAGAGATTTTGGAGCAATATGGGTGCATTATGACTACATAATACTTGCTTTATCTAATAATCCACATTTATATTGATAACCATTCATGCATCATTGATAAAGCCATCAGATTCCAGCTTACCTTTTAATGTAGTTCTTGCCATAGAGGATTTGCTGCAATAGGGTGACCAGTCCGAAAGCGCATATGAAAATAAAACACAGGGATCTGTTTCCTAGCAGATCCCTACTAGCTGTGGGATCTGAGTAGCCCATTCTTCTGCCACGGTCGCGTTTTTTTGCCCTATTAAAAACACATTGGGTCACACCCGCGCGTGTTTACCGTTCTCACGGGCACTGATGCGCGCACGGGATCCATAGCAGCTGCTTTGTTTCGCTTCACTATCGCGCTTAAAGCAATCTGTCCGTGCTTATTTCAGGTAAAGCGATGGTATAACTACTCGTTGAGGTGAATTGTCTATGTTTAGTATATCTCGCACAGCCTACAAAGACGCGCCACTCCTGCAGAATGCGCGTGTCATACGTGGAGCGCGCGCGCGGTCGGTGACGCGCTTCAGTCCCTCTCATCAGCACCAATGAGACGGGGAGGGACTATAGACAGAGGCTGGGAATACAGGGGACTGCAATTACACGGGGAAGCATGTTTTGCGGTGACAATTGAACATTATTGTAGTAAATACAACTTTTACATTACTGTAAAAGCAACATGATTATAAAATAAAAAAACGATATTAATTAACGTTATTTTAATAACAAATATATAAATGAAATGCCCTATTGAAGATAAGAGATCAGGACAAATTGGAAAACTGTATTACCTAACTTTTTATATGTGCATATATGTCTATGCAATGTAATATGAATAATCTCATTTATTTTCCCAAACAACTAACTATTGACTTCCATAGTATTTGTTATCCCACTAATAATGTTAATGGTTGCAGGTTTTCAAAATGATTTTAAATGTCATCTATTCTGGTTAACAGAACAAAAAAACTTGAAAAATTGAAGGGTGGGGTGCTCAACCCTGCTCCTGGAGATCTGCCTTGCTTCAGAGTTCAGCTCCAATCCTGATCAAACACACCTGAACCAATTAATTAGAACCTGAACTTGATAATTACAGACAGGTGTGTTGATAGGGTTGCAACTGAAATCTGCAGTAAGGTTGATCTCAGGAACAGGGTTGAGCACTCCTGGCAGAATTTGCAGTTTTTAAGTTGCCTCTGTTACACAGTGGTTGCAAAGTCACTATTGATTCCATACGAATCAAAACGAATTAAAAACGAAGATGGATGTTATATGGAACCTAGGGTATTTAAAGTGGCTTAGGAATCGTCTGATTGGTGAATCATAAATTGTATATATGGGGCCGGCTGCAAGCAATCATAAGCACATGATCCTCTCGAAATTAGTTTATAATTAAACTTCACGTAGTGTAAACATCATTGAACATCAGTCTGTGTGACTCCAGTGGTTCAGGCTAGCTGTTTGTGCTTCAGGAAAAAACATTAATTTCCAGGACAGGAAGAAGGCTGTTTCTCATTATGCGTTCTTGTGTCCTTGTGTAACGTCATCATCAACAGCCAAAGTTCAGTTCCAAAACTCAAGACCGCAAGAACGGAGGACGCGTGAATGTTCCTGGATGTGTTCTTGATATCGAGGATGCACCAATGCAGACTTGAGCACCGAACTCGCTTGAGAAGTCACAGAAGTCGGCTGAATATAGGAGGTGGGAAATGCAGCATTTTATATAAATTTATTATTAAAGTTCAGAGATATTTTATTTGTTTCAGGAGTTTCCCTAAATGAGACGGTGAAAGTAAACATTACCATGAAAATCTTAATAAAGGCATAAACACAATGAGGTTGTTTATTTGCTGAATGTTGTATTAAAATATGTTTTATTTGTATTGTGCAAAGTCTATTTGTAAGGGTTTTGTGCATGTTATACATATATATATATATATATATATATATATATTGACAAAATATAAAAACAATAAATCTTTGTATGAATGCTGTAATGTTTACATAATTTTCAGTTATAAATGCATGAAGGTCATGTGCCCAGATGTGACGACTTCTGCTGCTGAGAATCCTGGAAATGTGAAATGTCTAAAAACATAATACTATATATATAAATACTATATATACTGTAAAAGATTTGATATATGAATAAAAAATATTTGATTATAGAACAATATATAATTATATGAAAATGTAAAAAAATTGGGTATTTCCCCGTAAAAAGACTTTATTAAAAAAAAGAGAGTAAACCTGTTGCTTTTAAAGAGATTAGTTGACTTTGCTTAAACCGAGCGAGTAAACATTTGTCAATTAACTATGTGCATAATTACACAAAATGAAGTTAAAACAATTCAACAGGCCCAAGTTACATGTCACTTTAAAAAAAAGCGATTAGTTAAATTTACTTTAAAAAGTGAGTAAACCTGATGCTTTTACAAGGTTTCTGCAGATATCATAATGTTAAATTTAAGACTTTTTAAGACCATTAAGTATTCAATTTAAGACCTATATCACATTATCAAAAACATGCATACACAAAGTGAAAATACAAAATCACAAAATGAGTGGTAAAATAAATGTATTCAAATTGGACAGTACTAAAGACAGGTAACTATCATCTTAAGTCTGATTTATACTTTCGCCTGGCACCACATCGCGCACCTCACGAAACGGACGAGGCTTTTATACTTGACGTGTTCGCCATTGAGATATTCTTTTAAATGACAGGGGACGGTCAAAAGAAACAGACAGTAAAATCAGACAGATAAACAGAGAAGTAGAAAGTTTCTGGAACTAGGTCATATCATTAATATCATTTAAGATAATTGTTTTTAATTATTTTTATTATTTATTATAAAGATTTTTATAACCATTCAAGATTTTTTTTTATCTAACATTTTTTAAATCTAAATGATGCATCACTTGCTTTTGTTCATATCTCGGACAGTTCTACCTGTTAAAGTTAAATATTAATGGCAACAGAACTTGGGTTGCTCTACAATTATATTTTTTATTATGGCAAGAATAAAAACAAAAAAAGTACACTTACTAAAAAAAAAAGGTTTTTTTATTATTTTGCCCACTTAACAATTCACACATTACTGTCTGGCTAGTTTCTGTCCTCTACTTATAAGCTAAAAAGGCAATAATGCTCCAACATTTGTGACCATTATCACCAATAATGCCTAGAAATTGGGCATCAATATATTGTAAACTGATTCTGACTACAGTCTGAATTATTAGCCCCCCTGTTTATTTTTTCCCCTATTTCTGTTTAACGGAAAGAAGATTTTTTCAACACATTTCTAAACATAATAGTTTAAATAACTAATTTCTAATAACTGATTTATTTTCTCTTTGCCATAAAGACAGTAAATAATATTTACTAGATATTTTTCAAGACACTTCTATACAGCTTAAAGTGACATTTAAAGGTTTAACTAGGTTAATTAGGTTAACTAGGCAGGTTAGGGTAATTAGGCAGGTTATTGTATAATGATGGTTTGTTCTGTAGACTATCAAAAAAATACATAGCTTAAAGGGGTTAATAATTTTGACCTTAAACTGTTTTTAAAAAAAATTAAAACTGCTTTTATTCTAGCCGAAATAAAACAAATAAGACTTTCTCCAGAAGAAAAAATATTATCAGACATACTGTGAAAAATTCCTCTGTTAAACATCATTTAGGAAATATTTAAAATAGAAAAAAATGTCAAAGAGGGGCTAATAATTCTGACTTCAACTATCAAAGACATAATTTGTTACCTTATTTTAGTTTGTAACTTGTAAATTGTTTTAGATTCAAAATTGTAACCTATACATCAGTGTAAAACCTTTAAATGGTGGAAAATCATATTCTGCAATACTAAAGCCACCTGGGTCTCCACTTTTGCATGGCCTCTTTTTTTGCTTTAACAAACTGATCCCTCAGGTTTTTCAAAACTTTTACAAAAACTTTCCACCCTTCTCCCTGCTGCTACAATTTCTAGCCAAGAATTATTGATCATCTGTTTATCTCTATAATCACGCATGGACAGATCATAAAGAAGATGTGTGTACAGTCGTACCGGTTTCAGACAAAATCTCTTCAAAGTGTTTCATATTCAACTCAAATCAAACGTGGTGCCGCGTGAACTGTTTATTCGAGTCTCAAAACATTACTTGAGCTCCGCCATCCGAAATCATGTCGCGCGCACCCTAAGCGAACGTCTGTAAACACATCGATGATGTCATATTCACCAAGCGCACTGGTCTCATTTGTAGTTGTAATGAAACTCTTCTCAGTTCTATGTCAAACAAAGATATTCGCTTAGTTATTAATAGTTCTCGGATCTCTTTACCTGCTTGCATAGGTTTTTGGAATAATATATTTGATGACATAGATTGGGAACAGTTATGGCTTCTTCGGAAAAAAAAATATTTTTATCTAATAAAGCTGTTGAAGTCTCAATCAAAATCATTCATAATTGCTACCCAATAAATGTCAAACTAGCTAAATTTAATAACAATATTTCCCCTAAATGCTCATTTTGTACTCAATATGATGAAACACTAAATCATTTATTTTGGGAATGTACTTACTGTAAAGAGTTTTGGGTTGACTTCTCCAATTTCATAAAAAAAATCTTATTTCCAAACTTTTGTATTTCCCCAAAAATTGTATTCTTTGGTTACTCTCTGAATGTAGATCCTTCTCATTGTAAATTTATTGTTAATTTATTGCTTTTTTTTGTCAAAATTTTACATCCATAAATGTAAATTTTCAAAGAAACACCCTTACTTTTTTATTTTCAAAAAGGACTTTGATTTATATGTGAACTCTTTAAAAGACTTTAACAATGACATCGCATGTAAAACTCTCTCTTTGTGTAAATCATTTAAACTTGTTTAATTTGCTGGTATTTATGTAACCCTCTTTGTCTTCTTGTTCATATTGTATCTTTGTAATGTTCTTTCTTGCATAAAAAAAAATAAATGAAAAAAAATTCAGCGTGGCGCCTCGGCCACAGGTAATAATAAAAATAAAAATAAAATAAAAATAAAAATTTGTAGTTGTAATGCCGCAAATTACAATTGGACTAGTGAAATAAAAAAACTACAACACCACGGAAACCAAGCAACAGCAACAAAAAAGAATTTAAATGAACGTTAGATGTAGCGTTACACGGACATTGGAAAAATAAGACCTGTGGAAAAATATTTAGGACCTACAACAGCGAAAGGCCTTAAATTTAGATTTTTAAATTTTAGACTTTTTAAGACCCCACAGAAACCCTGTTTTAAAGTGATTAGTTGACTTTGCATAAACAAAGTGAGTAAACATTTGTAATAGAACTATGCATAATTATAAAATAATAAGTAATAAGAAATAAGTCAACTTTACAGGCCCAAGATACCTGCCCCTGAAAAAAAACGATTAGCTGACTTTCCTTAAAATGAATGAGTAAACATGTTGCCTTAAAATCAGTAAGTAAAAAAACTATTAATTAAGTCAACTTAACAGCTACAAGTTGCAATGGGTTTACACGCCTTTTAAATTAAAGTCAACTTTTAAGTAGCTAATCACTTTTTACATGTCACTAATGACAATATTTCTTTAAAAAAATTCCGTCTTAGTCCCTTTATTAATCCAGAGTCGCCACAGCGGAATGAACCGCTAACTTATCCAGCACATGTTTTATGCAGCGGATGCCCTTCCAGCTGCAACCCATCTCTGGGAAGATCCATAAACACTCATTCACACTCATACACTATGGACAATTTAGCCTACCCAATTCACCTGTACCGCATATCTTTGGACTGTGGGGGAAACCCTAGCACCTGAAGGAAACCCACGCGAACGCGAGGAGAACATGCAAACTCTACACCAAAATGCCAACTGACCCAGCCAAGGCTCAAACCAGCAACCTTCTTGCTGTGAGGCAACAGCACTACCTACTGCGCCACTGCGTCACCCTAATGAAAATATATATAGTGTATAATACATCTTTTTCATTAGTTGTTTAGCAATGTTGTTGATCATTTCTTTTCTTTTTCTTTTGATAGTCTCTTAACTATCTTTATCTGCTGTGTTTCTTCATTTTCCTCCTGTTGTTTTGGCTCCTCTTGTTTGCTTTGGCTTTTCTGTGCTGCAGAAGCTCTAGCAACAGCTCCACCAACTGCAGCGCCAACAACTCCAGCAAGAGCTCCAATACCAATAACTCCACCAATAACCGCAGCACCGGCAGCAGTAACAGGTGTACAAGCAACAGCAGCTCCGACAGCGGCCCCAATAGCAATATATGTCCAATATGACCACACACTGTCATTTTTGTAACACTCAAACATCTTATTATTGTAATGTCCTCCGCCATTCTTCTGTACCATTGTGTCAATTGTCTGCAGCTAATCACTGACCTGTCTGATGTTGCTCTTTTTATCACCGAAGACATGAAATCTGCCTCCACACTGATTGACTAGATGTTTCAAAACCTTGTTCTCCTCACAAAGATCTTCTACTGAGCTTGTCATCTGCTCTCCATGAGTGAGAAGAATGATAGAGTATTTTAATGCCTTCTCACCAAAACATGACCTCAGTGATCTGAAGAATCTGCTGATCCTCTTGGTGATTGTAACATTGACCGGAAGCACAATGAGAAAAGCATGAGGTCCAGGACTGGATAAATAAACACTTCTTCCCATCTCAATCATAAACTCTTCAGAGTTGTTCTGTGTCAAATAATCCAGGTGTTTGAATTCCAGACACAGATCTGCCTGAAACAGTGGTGTGCCTGAAACATTCTTGGGTAACTGCAGTGTCTCCCACTATACTGTTTATAGCTGTACTTTTCTCAGTTCCAGTTTTATAGAGAGGAACAATCCTCATAGATGAGAGATCAGAAACAGGAATATCCTGCCTGTTCATAGGCATGTTCTGCTGTGTTTGTTTGGCCACTATATGAAAAAAGAAAACAGATCAGACAATTATTATAATTATTAATTTTTTACCACAAAATGTATTTTACATATTGTAGTAACTCATCAAATAGACAATATTTGTTTTTTTTTTCTACTTGGCCATACAGTGCATCAGGAAAGTATTTATAGAGCTTCACTTTTTCCACATTTTTTTATGTTACAGTCTTATTCCAAAATTGATTAAATAAATTTCTTTCCTCAAAATTCTACACACAATGTCCCATGACAAAATTGTTGCAAATTTATTAAAAATTAAACAGCTGAAAAATCACATGTGCATCAGTATTCAAAGCCTTTGCTCAATACTTTGTTGATGCACCTTTGGCAGCAATTACAGAAACGACGATGTACAGCCATTTTCAGATCTCTCCAGAGATGTTCAATAGGATTTAGGTCTGGGATCTGGCTGGGCCACTCAAGGACGTTCACTGAGTTGTTGTGAAGCCACTCCATTGATATTTTGGCGGTGTGCTTTGGGTCATTGTCCTGCTGGAAGATAAACCATCGCCCCAGTCTGAGGTCAAGAGCACTCTGAAGCAGGTTTTCATTCAGGATGTCTCTGTACATCGCTGCATTCATCTTTTCCTCTATCCTGACTAGTCTTCCAGTTCCTGCTGCTGAAAAACATCCCCACAGCATGATGCTGCCACCACCATGCTACACTGTAAGGATGGTATTAGCCTGGTAATGAGCGGTGCCTGCTTTTCTCCAAAGGTAACGCCTGGCATTCACTCCAAAGAGTTCAATTATAGTCTCATCAGAGCAGAGAATTTAGTTTCTTATGGTCTGAGAGTCCTTCAGATGCCTTTTGGCAAATTCCAGGCGGGTAGTGGCTTCCGTCTGACCACTCTACCATACAGGCCTGATTGGTGGATTGCTGCACAGATGGTTGTTGTTCTGTAAGGTTCTCCTCTCTCCACAGAAGAACGCTGGAGCTCAGACAGAGTGACCATCGGGTTATTGATCACCTCCCTGACTAAGGCCCTTCTCCACTGATCACTCAGCTTAGATGGCCGGCCAGCTCTAGGAAGAGTCCTGGTGGTTCCAAACATCTTCCACTTATGGATGGAGGCCACTGTCCTCATTGGAACTTTCAGAGCAGCAGATATTTGTCTGTAACCTTCCCCAGCTTTGTGTCTTGAGACAGTCCTGTCTCGGAGGTCTACAGACAATTCCTTTGTCTTCATGCTTGCTTTGTGCTTTGACTTGTCAACCCTGGTAGCTTATATAGACAGGTGTATGCCTTTTCAAATCATGTCCAATCAACTGAATTTACCACAGGTGAACTCTAATTAAGCTGCTGAAACATCTCAAGAATGATCAGTGAAAACAGAAAGTACCTGAGCTCAATTTAGAGCTTCATGCCAAAGCCTGTTAATACTAATGTACATGTGAATTTTACAGTTTTTTTTTTTTTTTTTTAATAAATTTGCAGCAATTTAAAAAACTATTTTTTCATATTGTCATTATGGGGTATTGTGTGTAAAATTTGGAGGAAATAAATGAATTTATTCCTTTTTGGAATAAGGCTGTAACATTAAAAAATGGAAAAAGTGAAGCACTATACTTTCCGGATGCACCGTATTATTGTTGTTTCGCAACTTTTATTTTAAAAGTGCTGAGAACTACTGTGTCAAAACCTGTCTGGTCAGATAAACTTGGTGTGTAGAGAATCTTTCATTTTCTACTATGCTGTGTTTTATTGAGATAATAATGTCATACTGGCAGTATCTTGCATGTAAAACTAGCATTATCTGATATATTTACAACAATATAATTTCCACTGCACAGAAGCGTACACTATTTGTTACAGTGAATACAGATTAATTTATTTTTAACAATATAATCAAAATAAATTATATTATGAATACAGAATAAGAAGTTGATAATAATGTTTATATCTAGTTATTTTACATATTTATTTTTTATTGACCAGTGATAAAGTTCTACTTTTATATCGACCATCCTGCTTCCTAAAAATTACGAAAGGTTTGTTTTCATTAGTTGATTCTGAAACCTGCAATTGCTGTGCAATAACTATTATTATATAATTATTCATTCATTTTTCTTCTGCTTAGTCTTTAATTTATCAGGGGCCACCTCAGCGGAATGAACCGCCAACTATTCTGGCATGTGTTTTACACAGTGGATGCCCTTCCAGCCGCAACCCAGTATTATGAAACACCCATACACTCTGACATTCACACACTCACACTCTCATACACTACGGCCAATTTAGTTCATCCAATTCACCTATAGCGCATGTCTTTGAACTGTGGGGAAAACCGGAGCACACGGAGGAAACTCACGCCAACAAGGGGAGAACATGCAAACTCCACACAGAAATGCCAACTGACCCAGCCAGGACTCAAACTAGCAAACTGCTTGCTGTGAGGCAAAGTGCTACCCTTTATTTTTATGTGTTACCCTTTATTTAACAATAAATGAAAGCCTAATTGGTGGTGCGGTGGTGGAGTGGGTAGCGCTGTCGCCTCACAGAAAGAAGGTCGCTGGTTCGAGTTCCGGCTGAGTCAGTTGGCATCTCTGTGTGAAGTTTGCATGTTCTCCCCGTGTTGGTGTGGATTTCCTCCAGGTGCTCCAGTTTCCCCCACAGTCCAAACACATACGCTATAGGTGATTTGGGTGAGCTAAATCGTCTCTAGTGTTTATGTGTGAATAAGTGATTATGGGAGTTTCCCAGTGATGGGTTGCAGCCGAAAGGGCATCCATTGCGTAAAACATATGCTGGATAAGCTGGTTCATTCCGCTGTGGCAACCACTAATTAATAAAGGGACTAGGCGAAAAGAAAATGAATGAACGAATGAAGCCTAATTCCTTCATGTCTAATGTGAACCTTCGCAAAATCAATAGTTACAACTGACTCACTATTCTTCAAGATGTTCTGGACAACTTTAGATATCAAAGACTTCACTTGGTCACTTGATTCTCTTGTGTTGTTGTTGAACACATGGAATCTGCCAACTTTCTCGACAAGGTTTTTCAAGCTTCTAGTGTGATAAATGAATTTATGTATGGTCTTGTTTTTTTCCTCCAGTTCATCTCCTCTGGTAAATATAATCCAGGTGTTGTCAAGGTGTTTTTCTGTCAGAAGGTTCTCAATCTTCCTCAAAGTTTGCTGATCTTCTTTAGTGAATTTGTCTGATGGGAGAACCAGAAGAAATGCACACAAGCCTGATTCACATTTCCGGAGAACCTCATCATATTTCAGAATCTCTTCATTATTCTCTCTGCCGGAAAACCCTGGTGTGTCGTAAACAGTGATAGGTAATCCACAAACGTTACCAGGTTCCACATCAACATTAAAGGCAGAAGTGGATTCTTTGGAATAAGCTTTGATGAAAGCTTGTGGCCCCAATATTGTGTTTCCCGATGAACTTTTTCCAGCTCCTTTCCTTCCCAGCAAAAGTAAATTTAAATGCAGATTTGTCTTTGGGTTTTTTCCCATCGTTTTTATTCCATGACCTAGAAATAAACAACATTGACATGATGTAAAATAAAGGAAACAGACATGGAACAATGTATTACAGCACACTAAATCATTAAAGAGCCCCTATTATGGGTTTTTGAAAATGACCTTCCATGTAGTGTGTAACACAGCTCTTAGTGAAGTGAAATATCCAGCTAAAGCTTAAATCTGAAAGTGGACAGTTTTTAAAACGATTGATTCATCTATAAAAGAGTTGACTCATAGTGGTTTAAATTAATCGTCTTGATAACGAATCTTCAGCCGTTTCGGCGTGACGTCGTCACGAAACATAATGGTTGCGCTCGCAGACCTGGCAAAATTCAAACCTGCGGCCCCGCCCACTAACACAGCAGCAAGACACTTATGAAGACGCTGTGTTTACCTGGATATTGTTGGAAGTGTGAGGGAAAGAAGTCGTTCAGAAATCTGCACGCTTACAAAGGTAACAGACAAGACACCAGGGGTGCAGGCAAAATAAGGACAAAATAATAGGTACACCGGGCAGGCTGCTGAACGCTGAGTGAGCAGCACTGAAAAGGCTTGCGAATGGAGAGCGGGAGCCCGCAGAGATAGCTTGTCAGAGGACAGAGGATGCTACAACCTCCCGGCTGGGGATGTGATCGTTTAGAAAAGCAACTATTAGAACTTATATAGCAGTTCACGGACGAGGTGCCACAGCAATGATTGCAAATAGAAATGATCTACATGTTTTGTTACTAGTAACCGCGTGTACTGTATCAGGTTAACTCTTTATATTCTCATATCGCGTCTAATGCCATGTTGTAAACGCGTCGCGTGCTGCTTTGTTTACAGATTTAAATGCTTTTGTGAGCTCGTTCCACTGCCGTTTGTTGCTGCTATGGCCACCGTTAGCTGATCCTGCACACGTGCAGCGGTCAAGGTTCAGAATAGTTTAGCTTTTGCTGCTGTGTGGATTAAAACTGAATGTGTGTCATACATATGCTAGTGTTTAACTGCACTGCTTTCGGCGCTGAGGTGTCTGAATAACACTGTTGAGAACCGGGTACTGTTTACTGTGGTGTTAGTAAGTTTACTTTGAAGCGTGTTTCGAGCGTCCGCTGCGATCGGATCCTATACCAATGTTGGCGACCCGCAGCCGCGGGCTTGATAAACCACGCTGGGCATTTTACTGTCTCGCGCTGAACCCTGTCGACCAATGGCAACAGGCTGTCATCGGTCCAATCAACGCAGATTAGCTTCGCGCTAAGGAGGGGTTTGGGAACAAATAAATCGCTGAATGGTTCATATGGGAGTCGCTGGGATAATTAGGTAAAAATAAATGCGTATTATAAGACCATGAACGTGTTTTTTGACCTTGCATACATATCAGTACGTTGTTAGAGACCCATAAAACCGAAATATGACCTTTTTCAATGTGTAATAGGGGCTCTTTAATATACTTTGATAAAATTTTTGATAAAAAATATAAGGTGTGTTTTGATTTGAATAATTAAAAAAAAAACATTTTATTACTTTAGTGATGTGTTGTGAAACAATGAATATACCATAGATCCCGGTTTATTTGTCACATGTGAATCTTGCAAATGCAGTTAGAGTGATTTATTTTTACTTATAGTGTAAATTACAGTGATATAAAATAAGCATCATATAAAAGCACATGTGTGGTGCAGTAGTATTAACTGAATCATTAATTATAATAACAGAGCAGAGTAAGATGTAAATCTATCATTCACTTGCTTCTGTCAAATTCACTTACTCTCAGGGAGATCATCATCGGAACTTGTGTCCACTGCAAAACACAAAAATTATTTATTTAATAATTTCTCAGAAATTATTTATTAACCTAAAGGCACTTGAATAATCATTCATTCATTTTCTTTTTTAGCTTAGTCCTGTTGTGGAAAAAAGATTCTGGTCTGCGAAATATTTTCTAAGATTCTAAGTCAAAGTCTTCAAAAAATGACAAAGTCTGAGATCTCCGAAGTCTTAAGGCAAAGCAGTTTATTGTTACAGCATCAGTAACAACAGAGACAGGTCGTTCGAGTGTTTCATGAGTATAGGCTATCACACAGTTTAAATACATTTCTTTGTCTTAACTCTCCACCCAAATTTACACATTAACACACCTTCCTTAGCTTCTCCACTAATAGGATCTCAAATCTCTCAGGTGCCCACCACCAATAGAATCTCAGGGTTTTTAGGGGTCCTACCCATGTCCAGCTAAGGTCTTTCCTTCCTACTTCAAATGTGATGACTCAGCCAAAAAACAATGCTCAACAATATATCTTGTTCACTGTCCACTAAGCTGTCAACTGTAAGTTCAGCTGAAGTTCACGGGCAGTCATATTTTTGGAAGTCATTACAGCCGAGCGTGGGTGCATGTGCAGGTGTGCCTTATCATGATGTACAGAACATAACGCAAGTTTCCTTATGGCCTTGCTTCCATAAATCTACTGTCATTGTGAGATTTCATCCTGCTCTCCTAATTTCTCTTCTCATGCCTAACTGCATTTGCACAAGGTGACTTTTTAATTTACCAAAGCACACATAAATGATAATAATGCCACAGGTATGGGTAATAAGACAATAATAATACTGAAATCACTCAAATAAGCATACAAATGAGAGTAATAAATTTATCAGAAATTCATCAAGACACAATGAATGCCCCATCAGTCCCTTTATTAATCTGGGGTTGCCACAGCGGAATGAACCACCAACTTATCCAGCATATGTTTTATGCAGCGGATGCCCTTCCAGCTTCCGTGCTACCCACTGCGCCACCGTGCAGTCCCTGCTAGAATATTCATTTACTTATTTATACTCTGTCTGAATTTTTATCATAACAACATACTGTACTTTTTACTGTTGCTCTAAAATTATTTAAATGACTTACTGTCAGGGCGTGCCCAGTCTGGACTGTGTCTTTCTCCTGCAAAACACAAAGCATTATGGTATCTGAAAGACATCACCCAACAAAAACAAAAATTCATTCATTCATTTTCCTTCAGCTTAGTGCCTTTATTCATCAGGGGTCACCATAGAGGAATGAACCTCTAACTTATCCAGCAGATGCCCTTCCAGCTGCAACCCAGTTTTGGGAAACACCCACACACACATACACTACAGCCAATTTAGTTTATTCAATTCACTTGTAGAGCATGTGTTTCCACTGTGGGGGAAACCGGAGCACCCGGAGGAAACCCACGCCAACACGAGGAGAACATGCAAACTCCACACAGAAATGCCAACTGGCCCAGCTGGGAATCGAACCAGCGACCTTCTTGCTGTGAGGCGACAGTGCTAACCACTGAGGCAGCGTGTCCACCCACCCACACATCACTAATAGATAAATATAAAGCATTAGAGAAAATAGCAAAAAACAAGCTATGAAGCTAAATAAAAAGCCCCATCATTTGCACAATTTGTCATTGTTTGTTTGGTTTGTTTGGACTATAGCTAGTCTTTTTTTTTTTTTTGCAATTATTTTAGGGTTACCTTGATTGTGATCATTTACAGATAGGCTGTATGAATGTTTCTTAATATGAGAGTAACTTGAGGTTCACTCAAGTAGGCCAACTGTGACTTTTGTATGTTTGTTGATCTGATTATTTTATTAGACAGGCTATGACATTAAAAGATAGTGAATCGATATACAGGGGATGTGTGAGGACTTAATGTATAATAACTTAAATATAATATATAATACATTTTAAATCACTGTCCCTTAATGTCAGGCTATAGTTAAGTAAACAAACAACTCAACTTTAGCTTTTTAGCTTTACATTAATGATATTTTATGTCGAAGGCTTTAGCATAACAGGAGAATAAATGCGTTTTGATACCAATTGTAATTGCTTAAGCTGCTTAACGATCTTATGGTTTAACTAAGCACAATTGCAGAGTGTTTTTATTTATGATGAAGGAAATGATGATTGCCAATCTTCATCTTTAATGTAAAAAACAGTCTTACCTGTACTCTGCGCCATTTCCTAAAACACCTTGACTTCCACCTTGAAAAAAAAAAGAAACTGCCCAACAAACAGCAGGAGAGCATCCTCACTGGCTGCATCACCACCTGGTATGGAAACAGCACCAGCAGCAATCGCAAAGGTCTACATAGGATTGTGCGAACTGCTGGACGTGTAGTAGGAGGTGAGCTTTCCTCCTTTTCCTCCTTTCCAGGAGGTGCATGAGGAAAGCCAAGAGAATCATCAGCGACTCCAGCCACCCAAGCCATAGACTACTCTCTCTGCTACCCTCAGGCAAACGGTTCCGCAGCATTCGGTCACGCACCAGCCGACTGAAGGAAAGTTTCTTCCCTCAGACTATCAGGCTGATGAACACTTAACACACCCCACACAAACTCCTCCATACCCCACACTGCACACCATAAAGATGTAGCATGCACTGCACTTTAACCAATTCATACTTAAAACAATACTGCCTACAACTATGTGTACACCTATCCATCGTACGCATCACTGTCAACATTGCCAAATTTACACTGTCTTGTTTTTTTGTGAGTATGTTGTATTTTGCACTGTCGTTGTATTTGCACTGTCTGTATTTTACACTGTCGCTGTATTTGCACTGTCTGTATTTTACACTGTTGCTGTATTTGCACTGTCTGTATTTTGCACTGTCGCTGTATTTGCACTGTCTGTATTTTACACTGTTGTTGTATTTGCACTGTCTGTATTTTGCACTGTCTGGAGCCAGCACCTAAGCTTTTCACTCATCATAGCACACGTGCTGCTGATGATGTGACAATAAAAGTGATTTGATTTGATTTGATTTGAACACACAACGTTGCCCCAACGTAGCGACCTTCCTACAACGTTGTACCAACCTTGCAAAAAGGATGAGGATTCTACGTTGTTGCTGAAGGTTGTCACAACGATGTCATAATGTTGCCATTTAAACATCACAAAGGCCGCGTGCTTTAGGTTGTGCTTAGGTGGCGTGGACGACCACTGTACAACATTTACTGGTCACAGCTGAATCAGTTTAAATATCAACAGTTCGTCGTCTCATTCATCAACGACTGAGACGTGAGTATTGCTTTATTTCTTCTTGCAAAATAAGATATGTACATTGTGAATATTTAAACAAACCTATGATTTCGACAACAATCTGTTTCAACATTACACAAAAAAATAATAAGCCATAATGAAATTAATACGAGCGAGTAGCATTTCAGCTTTCCGCCCACGGACAGCGACAACATTAAAATCATTGTTACATCTCTCGAAAAAAAACATTTCCTGATAATTTACGGGCCTTGTCTTTAGTCAAATGGACAATAATGTTTTTGAAGTAGCATGTTGAGTTGAGGAAAAGTAAATACGAAACTAAGTTCAAAAATAAATGAAAGAATCTGCATTGTTTAGTATTTTCATTTCATATTTCCACAACATTAACATTCATGTAATTTATTTATTTATTTGCCCACATTATTTATTATTTATATATTTATTTATGCAGGAATTTGTGTATTTATTTATTTGCGTATTTATTTACTCATTTATTTATTTGTGTATGTATTTATTTACTCATTTATTTATTTATTTGCGTATTTATCTATCTGTTTATTTATTTATGCAGGAGCTTATACATTTATTTTCTCATTTATTTACTTGTATATTTACTTATTTATTTGCATATTTATTTATTTGTTTGCATATTTATCTATTTATTTATTTATACATTTATTTACTCATTTATTTATTTATTTACGTATTTATTTATTTATTGTTTTTGCAGGTTTCGTCCTCCATAGGTGATCAGCAATTATGGATACTTAAAGGAGGTCATCACGATTCCTGCCGACCAGCTTTTTACAAAACACGAAATTACTTTTAAATACTAAACACCTCTGTACAGTTTGTGTCCCGTTAAAGGGACAGTTCACTCAAAAATGAAAATGTACTCGCAAATAATTTACCCTCAAGTGATTCCAAACCTTTAAGTTTCTTTATTCTGTTGAACACTAAAGACAGTCTTTTTATGAAATAATCTGTAATCATGTAACCATTTGCTTTCATAGGAAAAACACTATGGAAGTCAATAGTTACAGTTTTCCAGCTTTATTGAATATATCTTTATTGTTCAACAGAAAAAAGCTAAATAAGTTTGGGACAGGTAAAGGATGAGGCTAAATGCCAGAAATGTCAGCTTTGGGTGAACTATCCCTATAAGTTAAAGTATATAAGTTGATGTTAATATGCCTAGTTAATACTGATATAAATAAAATATCTGCTAGTCTAAATTGCTGTTTTTATTGGTCTTTGAATGTTTGAATTTAAAATTCACCTTTTTTCTTTGCTCAACAGGCTTTTCACATTTGAGGAATTGATAATTTCTGGATTTTAATTATGTGTAAGTTGCATAAAAGACTATTGTTTAACCACTCGCTGTTGTTTTCAAATTACTCATGTAACTTGTCTTTTAGAATGATTTCAGTTGTTCAATTCACCTCAGATCACAGCGTTGCTGTAATTCCTGATCTATGGAAAGAAGACTTAGTTGAGGTAAGGAGTATACTGCTCTACTATGCTTACTACCATATTAAATGCAGTTATGTGACCTAAAACAGTGGTTCCCAACCCAGGGGTCGCGACCCCCATATGATTTTCAAGGGGTCGCCAAGAGCACTCATGTTTTGTTTTTTTTTTCTTGTTTTTTTTTGAGAAATTACTTTCATTTATTAAATAATGCAATTCTGACTATTTGGGGGAAAAATCAACTATAGAAAGATAAGAGATTTCATTAACGTCGAGAATGTTACAGCGTATTGTGAGCAAATTTTAAAAAAGATGCACCAAAGAGAAGATATGGCAAAGCACCAGGGAGGAGATAAAAATTAATGTGCTAAAGCAAAGATTTATTTGGAAAGTTCTCTTGAATTTGGTTTCATTGAAGCAATGGACAAGGTGAGAATTGAGTGTGTCATCTGTGGTGACAGACTAGCAAATGAAAGCATGAAGCCCTGCAAACTAAAGAGACATCAGAGCACCAGACATCCACAGACGGTTGGTAAACCCAAAAACCTTTGCATGCATGTGTGCATGTTTCACCTTTTAATAAGTTAAACAGATAAATTTGTATGTGTTATCTGTACGTGATGTTAAATGTGCTGCTGTTAAATTTGCAGCAGGTTTTGGAAAAAAAAAGTGAACTGTTGTTGAGAAAAAGTCAATATTTTCGAGTGGTTGTTTTTGCATATATTAAACACAACATTAGCTCAATGTTATATGCTAGTCAGTGTGTGCAATTTTTTTGTGTATGCTTCTGTGTGTGTGTGTGTGGGGGGGGGGTCTTTAAAAAATGTCAGCGTTAAAATAGGGGTCGCCTGGAAAAAAGGTTGGGAACCACTGACCTAAAACACAGTATGTCCATAATGTGGAAAATAGATCATGCTGATATTTGAAAAATTATTATTTTGTACAGCTGTTATTGAAATGACACTAGGTTTAACATTTCATTTTACAGCGAGCAACGCCACATCTACAGGATGGTTTAATGGACCTCTTTTACTTTCTTTTCTCATAATTTTAAGTAAGTATTCGGAGACTATAACTTTGACTTCCGTTAACTCAAACCTGCTTTCCCTGTCTCTATAAACTCATGTAGATGTATGTAATTTTGGTATATGATATATTATTAAAGCATAAAAATAAAGTAGTCTACATAATTATTCACTGGAGATTTTATTTGTAATTAAATTACATTAAATGTCTGAAGCTTCAATATAAACTTGCTAGTCAGTAGTCATTTCCTGTGTAGTCCTGTTGTATCAAGCTCTAATCTGTCTGTCCTCTCTTGTTCACTGCCTATTTTGACTTATGTCTGCTGTGGATCCATCT
>CAIGQZ010032680.1:1298407-1310612 GCA_903798205.1 Danio tinwini
ATATATATATATATATATATATATTAAAATCTAAACTTTATTTTATACTGTTTGCTTATAATTAGATGTGTACTGTATGTATTAAATGTTGTGAAATTTTTAATTAAATTTTTTTGATTATATTCATTTGTGTGGCATTTTTACACTTCAAAGTTTACACATGCAGTTGTTAAATTAAAAAGGAAAAATGAATTTTTTCATGAAAGCGTTTGTGACGAACACCTCCTACCAGTTAAACAACACAGCTCATAAAAACATGGAGGAGCCAAAAACTACTTTTTATACATGAGCTATCTCTCTGCTATTTTTACATAGCCTAGAAAATTAAGTACAAATCTATTTATTTTTTGTGTTTATTTCTCTATTTGTTATAAATTATTTGAGGGCCGATTTTGTATTTATAGTAGGCTACTATAAATGTCACAGTTCCAGGCAGCGTTGCACTTTTAGCACATAGTCATAACAGATGAAGGTCATTTCGGATGTTGTGTCTCAGGGACGGTCGGTCAGCGTCCAGACGTTTTTGTCAGCTCTGTAATTTATAATTTTGCCTGTGGTTACTGTGTGCCCTTGCAGTTTAAAAACCATTAATAACAAATGAATAAAACCTTGGATGTCATTAAATTAAGCTAATTTAAAACCCTCCCAATTAATCTAACCCAAAAATTTAATCTTAGGCTACTCAATAATTATTCGCCTTTATGTGGTTCCAAATCTGAGTTTCTTTATTCTGTAGAACACACAATAAGATATTTTGAAGAATGCTGAAAACCTGTAACCATTATTGACTTCCATAGTAAAGCTACCATTGAAGTTAATGGTTACAGGCTTTCAGCTTTCTTCAAAATATTCTTCAAAAAGCGTTCTCAAGAAAATTATAAAGGCTTGTAAGTAAAAGGCGAGTAAATAATTACATAATTTTAAATTTTGTGTGAACTATCCCGTTAACCGGACTTTCCATCTGTTTAATTTTGGACATTTAAAGACTGATAAAATATTAGAATCAGAATCAGTTTTATTGCCAAGTGTGCTTCACACACACAAGGAATTTGTTTTGGCAACAGAAGCTTCCAGTGTACATAAAGTGACGAGTGACAACACAAAATTAAATACAAGAAAAAAAGGCATTAAACATTAAACAGAGATGCAGTTAGTCAAAAAGATCTGGATGTTGAGTTGTATGTACAGATATGCTGTAAATATACAGGTTATAAGGTGCTGTGTACAAGTGCGTATGAGAAAGTATTGCACGTTTATTGCACAGTAGGGGAATATTTAACTGTTCATGAGGTAGATGGCCTGAGGAAAGAAACTTTTCCTGTGCCTATCTGTTTTTGTGCTTGGTGCTCTGTAGCGACGACCAGACGGTAACAGTTCGAACAGGTAGTGTGCTGGGTGTGAGGCGTCCAGAGTGATTTTACGAGCCCTTTTACTCACTCTGGAAGAGTACAGTTCTTGAAGTGTAGGAAGGGTAGTGCCAATGATTCGTCCAGCAGTCCGGACTATTCGCTGTAGTCTACGGAGGTTGGTTTTGGCAGCTGAGCTGAACCAGACGGTGATTGAAGTGCAGAGGATAGATTGGATGACAGCTGAGTAGAACTGTACGAGCAGCTCCTGTGTCAGGTTGAACTTCCTCAGCTGACGAAGGAAGTACAGTCTCTGCTGGGCTTTCTTTACAAAGGAGTCTATGTGAATGTAGTAAAAGTTTATATATGTATCACAGCTTCCACTTTATAAATATGATCTAACATCTAGATAAACCAGCAACTTAACTAGCAATAACACGTTTTTAATCGCCGTCGTTCATCAATTTATAAATGCAAAAGCCTGCAGTAAAAGTATTTGGGGACTTATTTAGTTGTTACACCGAAAAGCGCGCCGGCGTTGTTTTATTGGTACACCAGCGTCTCTTCCGGTCTCTTTCGAATCAGCTCTGAGGAAAGATGGTGAGTTTACAGCGCCTTGCTCACAAAATCCTCTAACATCTGGTTCATAAGTTGTTTTAAAATACTGTACCTTTAGTAATATCACAAGCATATATATTCAATTCTCAATATTAGGTGTTATGATTGTGACTCTTTGATTATTAAGGGTTATTAAGTATTTTTGGGATCAGCTAGCATGTCGCTTAGCTTTTCCGTTCATTTACTGACGAGCTTGAGAAAACAGTCGCTATAAACAGTTTAACGCGTTAACTTGAGACTTAATGATTATGGAAGCGTCTGGATTTATTAATGAATTAATCAGACCAGCTAGGAAGAGCAGTTAAGAAGTGAACTGTGGCTAATGCTACTTTCGTCTCACGAGCCCGCTAAACTATACTAGTACAAGTATGAAGTCAGTTTCTAGGCTACTAATTATTAATCTCAATGTTTACTACTAATGAAGAATTGCTTGGCATACCCCCAGCCTGTTTTTTTTAGTACAGTAAATTATCGTCTTCAAGAGATGAAGCTAAAATGCACTGCTTTATGAATGTTATCTTTTATATTACTTCATTTTTGTTACCTCTTATGCAGTAATGTAAATTGGTAAGCAAAGTTTTTAAATCTTAGTGCACAAAGATTTACACTAAGTCACAAAATATTCTTAACTGTGATTTAGATCATTTGTTTCCGTAATAATATCAAAATAAATGGTTAAACAATGTTTCTTGACTATGTTCTTGTCCTGAAACATCAGAGCCTGTTTCAAAGAGTTTCTAGTTGCCTAATTATATTAGTTAACCTCAGTGTTTACCAATGAAGAATTGTTTGGCGTCATATCCTTAGTCTGTGCCTTTTTTTAATACAGCAAATTACCTTTGGCACCAATAGATAAATAAAAACAACACTTGCAATTTGAATGCTATTATTTGTGATGCTGCTTTTATTTATGATTACTTTTTTTGCAGTGTTACGTAAATTGATAAGCAAAGTTTTTAAATCTTAGTGCACAACAAATTAACTTGCACTCTCCTGACAAATACATTTTTAACTGTCTGAATAACATGTCGGTATTACATATTTACATTGAGCTGTAACAAATTATTGACTTATGGTAGTTTGTCGTTTTCATTGACTGTGATCAAACAGTCTACTTTGACCCAATCGTCTCAAACACCCTCAGTTTCACAACTTTGCACAAAGCATCTTAAGTTGTGGTTGGGCATGTGACGATAACCGTTTTCAAGGTATACCGCGGTTTGGAAAGGTCAAGGTTTTTATACGGCCAAAATTTTCTCTAATATCGTTCCTAAGGTATGTGTAAGTTTTTTTTTTTTATTTACTTTTTTTTTTAACAACAGCATCTCCAGCAGAAAAGATCCAAAGATGCCATTTTAAATTGTAAATAAATCTGTGTTTTTGAAACTAATGAAGACAGCAGATACAATGATTCATTTTCATTATTTGGCCTGGCACGTTTACTGCTCCAAAATATTAAAATGTTTCTCAAAATAAAACTTACGTTTTTTTTTTACCCAGACATTTAAAAATAAATTATTTTAGAGCAGTAATCACAATACCATGAAACTTTGATGATATTGTGAAAAAAATGATATTTTTTATCCAAGGTTATCGTACCATCAGAATCTTATACCGGCCCATGCCTAGTTGTAAAGTTTGTTTTATATTTGCACATTCGTTTTTATTTGACAGTGGCAACTTGTTTACCACGCTATAAATATTCTGTCTGAAATCGCTGTGCTCATAGTGGGAAATGTAAATGAAACCTTGCGGCACATTTATGAACACGACACAGATGACCCATGTCTCTAAACAATTCTTCCACTTGTTTTAATTACGGTTGGCAACACAACGTGGCATCTCACTGCTGTCTGAACACTAACAGGTAATTTCTTCGAAGCTGTCTTGCATACTAATGAAGTTGTATCTCGTAATACAGCACGCTGATTGGTTCGAGCTAAGTCTTGAGAATTGATAAACTCAAAGACGTCACGTTGTACCATCGGTACAGACATCCAGTCTCTACGCTGCACTTCACACAAGGATCTCAAGGCTGTGATGTTTCTTCAAAATTTCTTTTTTAAACTGGAAGGACGAATTTGCTCAATAACGCAAAAACAACCAATTTTCACTTTTAAGTGAAATGTGTCCTAATAGTGTTTTTAGCAACAGGAGACATACATGTCAACAGCTCCAAAAATGTGTTTTGGTGTTTTCTAACCCTTTAAGGAGAAACGATGAACGTGAGACTGTAAAAGCAACTTCACCTCAATTCCTTTAAATGCATAATTTCATGACTTTTTCCTAATTTGTGTACATAAAATTTACATTTTATGAATGTCTCTCCTATTCCAGACGAAGGGTACGTCATCTTTCGGTAAGCGTCGTAATAAGACGCACACTCTGTGCCGCCGCTGTGGATCCAAGGCGTATCATCTGCAGAAATCCACCTGCGGCAAGTGTGGATACCCTGCCAAGCGCAAGAGAAAGTGTAAGTGTCCCTATCTTCATGGTTCAAGGGTTTGGGTGTCTGCTCAAACTAGCTCAGCAGATTTAAGTAGCCCAAATTTGTGAAATTTATAAACAGGCATACATTTAACTCTAACCCCTCATAAGGGCTGCACGATACTAGAGAAAAATGCAAAATTATTTACAAGTTGTGTAACTGTTAAAATAAATGAACAATTAACATTTTTTTAATCTAATTAATTTTTTTTTATTCAGACAAAGGTGGTGCAGACATTTAGTCTATAAAACACTATGGATGAGTAAAAACATTAGCAGGTATTCTGACTCCGATTGGCTGGTTTGTTTTTTCTCATCTTTAATCCTACCCTTAGTGTTTATTTTCAGCTTTGGGCCATTCCAGCCAATAGTAAAGCAGAAACCACTATGGAGGTGGGAATAAAGATAGTTAGACTCATCTGATTGGTCAAATTTAGATTAACAACCAATAGATAAATGTATCTGGTCTGCGATATATTGCATGTACTATTATCGCAATAAAAATAATTTCCAGATATATTGTGCAGCCCTACTCTATATATAAGAAACCTGGCATACAAAGCTTACCAGTGATGTGCAAAAATAAATGTCTGAACAAATGAGTGTCCAGTGATAACAGATTTTGAACTGAGGTAAGCTTGAGGTGTTCCTGAATAGAAGATGGATGTAAATCTGTTGTCGTTTGTGTGAAGTTTGATTGTTTTTGTTTGTAGACAACTGGAGCGCTAAGGCTAAGAGACGCAGCACTACAGGAACCGGCCGCATGAGACACATGAAGGTCGTTTTCCGCAGGTTCAGGTGAGTAATGTGGAGTGGCCTGATCACGTTGTCATGCTTTCAGCCTCTGTTTTGACCTGGAAGAGATGCAAGAACATAAGGCTACTCATTGATTACCCTCAAAATATTTTCTTTTTCACCCAAAATAACTTAAAGTAATGAAATTGTTGAAATTATTACCTTTTTATGATTGTTTATGACACTAAGGAGCCCTTTTTAGTTACGTTTTGTAAGACTAAAGATTATTTTGTCAAACTTTGGTGTACTTTTGGTGTCTAATTTAGATGAAAAGTTGATTAAGAGAACAATTACGTTAAGCAGAAACGCTCACTTTTTAATCTGAAATTTAGTTCATACAATTAAAATAAGTTTGATTAACTTTTCTTAGTGGTTTGAAGTTTTGGCAAGTAAAGTAGTGAACATTTTAATGCATTTAGATAATTAAGAGTTTTGCTTTTTCTGCACTTTTCAAAACCATATATATTAAAAATACTTATTCCTGACAAACGTTTGGTTTTTTGCATGTTATCACTTGATTCGAAGTTTAAATTGTTGCTGGATTATTGTTGGTTAAATCAAATACCACTCAAGACTTACCCAATCATATTTATTAAAAGGGTAAGAGAAACCAACTCATGCATGAATATTTTGACTGTAAAACACTTTAATATAATGTATTTTTTTCAACTTAGACAATGTTTAAATATTTTAAAATTCTTAAATAAGGCTCCTTTTTATGTTGTATATGACCTTTTATAAGCGTTGTAGTCTTTTTTTTTAAAAAAAAAAAAAATTAGTAAATTGCGTATTGAATATTTAGTGTTAATTTTGCCATGTATATAGCCAAATGCAGCTGTTATGGCATTAAAACAAATAAATTGATAAATGTGATCAAATACACGCCCTAATCTCAAGTTAGCATTTTTATCATGGCTTACCAGTGATGTTCAAAAATAAATGTCTGAACAAATGACTGTCCAGTGATAACAGATTTGTACTGAGGTAAGCCTGATTTACAGACGAGCTTTTGTTAGGAAAGCTTTTTCTGTTATTAGAAGAGTCTTAAACATGTCTCTAATCTTGGTCATGTTTGAGCTTTTTTTTTTTTTTTTTTACTATGTTTAGCACCACTTAAATATTGTATCTGTGTGTAATATTTTGTTGACAAGTATGTTTTTGTGCATTTCAGAAATGGATTCCGTGAGGGAACTGTTCCCAAACCCCGTCGGGCAGCAGTGGCTGCATCCAGCTCCTCATAACATGTTTCCAATAAAAAGTGACGTTTAAAATGTCTGTCTGAATACTTTTTTTTTTTTTTGTTTATTATTATTATGAAAAAAAACTCCCAGCACTTCACAATACAAACCAAAGTCTTGATTGAAAATGGTTTCATATATTAAAACTAGTTAAGTTTTTCCTATAGCTCCATTGTCTTTAAAAAAAAACTATCTGTTTGGTTTATTTACAGCCCCAAATGTCCTCTTTGCGCAGTTTGCTTTAGATATAATATTGATTACACCACAATAAGAGCAACCATGTATTTTAAACTTTATTATTCAATTCAGGCACAATCTAAATACTTTTTTTCATACAAAAGTGTAGGGTGTCAAAATAGTGAAAGTCAAACTGCATTTTTCTAAACACCTCAGTAACTGCTAAGAATCGTGTGACACATATAAAAATAACAAACAGAAATCTAAAGCGTGAGAAACACTGTGAAAGTGGTCTGAAGTGATGACAACTGAAGTGATTCTGTAAATGCAAATCATTAAACAGAACAAACCTGTTTGGGGTTGCTGCAGAAGTAAGCTGTGATCGTGAGCTCTTTATACATGAAGTGTGTACTGTGAAGATGTGATGTGTTGCAGTTAAAACGGCAAGTGAACATTAGTAAGTGCACTGAACCCAGAAAGATAAAATCTAGACTCGGCTCAACGAGTTCTAGAGTGAGAGGCTGAATTGAGTCTCGTTCTTTAGGATCTCTCTATGGAGAGCGGGCTCTAGACCCAGTACTGTTTGGTGGTGATGGGGGGCGCTTGGGGTCTGTGTTTTGGGACGTGGTTCTGTGTAACGTAGCTTGGGTCGTAGTAATCCCATTCTAGAGCGGATGCCCAGGCTGAGCCCGGAAATCCATCACTGTCCATAGAAAGGATACGGAGAGAAACACCTAAATAAACAATTGGGAGAATACAAAGAATGAAAAAACTCTTAAGCAAACCGTTATAAATATATTTTAAATGGTCAAATATGATCATATAGATACATACAAAAATATAATATAACTGAAGAAATAAAACCTTATTGTCAACAATTACATTCATTAACAGTGACTACTAAAAACACTTTAATATACAAGCTAGGCCAGTGTTTCTCAACCACATTCCTAGAGGACAACCAGCTCTGCACACTTTCCAGGTCTCAGCCATTAGATCGCCCCCTGGGGGCTGGCTGCAGTACAAGTCATAAACCCCACCTCCTCCGTGTTAATGAACAAGACTTGAGGCCAAATAAGGAACTGGTTATGCTGATATAGGTGTAGATATTCATTTTTGTGGGGCGTTTCATCGCAATTGACAGTTTCTCGAAACAGATCGTCGGATTTTCAGGAGGAGATTGAGGTGTTATTTGATTTCGGTGTTATTTTACCATGATAAAATTAGTTGTTTAGCAGTAAACTACTTTCTGACCTACAGGATCTGGTGGATCACTGTTTATTCAGTAAAGTGAAGGCTTTATTGGGCTTTATTAGTTTGCTGATACATGCCTAGCCATGACGAGGAAAATACAGGTGATCGCCATCTATCAGTAATTCTCTTAAGCTGCGGTCACTGCACTTTTCTCCCCAAAGACTTCCATTCATACTCATGCAAATGTGTTAGACCAGAAATACAGGGTCATGCGTCAAGTTTTGCAGTTCGCTGCTTTGGAAAGTTCAATCATGGTGAACTCTGACCTGCAAAATTGCATCACTTGACTGCGTGATATCAATCGAGGATCAAAACATGACCTCTCTGGACAGAAATTGAAAATATGGAGCAATCTCTCGCTTTTTGAATGTCTAATCTTGTTTAGTCCCACCCCTTATCGCAGCGCCATACTCTTATTGTGACCGCAGCTTTATGGATCTGAAATAATAATTAGGAAGACAAAACTAATGTTAGCCTCTGTCCTCATTAATCTACTGTAACGTTATTTGAACTTGACATTTTGAGTTTCAGCATGTTATTATGTTAATCTACTGAATTTGCTGTTATAAAGTATTAATATTCCTGATTCAGATCATCAGCTCATTAGCAGAGACTGAAAGAACTGTAATGGGTGAGACAAACAAAGGTGACATCCAAAACATGCAGTGTTAGTGGTCCTCCAGGAACATGGTTGCGAACCACTGAGCTAGGCTATTCATTGTAGGCTGTTTGGGTTGCCAAGTATTTCTGCTTGCCTGTTCAACTTATCCTGCTAAGTGATTGTTTTAGTCCTTCCCAATTCTTTTGCCTATTTGGGTAAATGACTATACATAATAACCGTCAGTAAATATTTGTTAATAATTGATAAATAATTGTTTGTGACTTAATTAAAATTGTATAAAGAATGCACCAGTTTGCAACATAACAGCTGAAAACGCTTGTGAAAAATTAATGAGAGCAAATAAGGTTTCAATGGCTGCACCTGCACCGTATATGAAAAAAATATCGTCAATATGCATGGTGTCATTTTGTGTAAATTCAATGTAAAAATGTTACGTTTTTTTGTTGGAAACTAAAAGACATACCATAATATGATTATTTGGTGCTAATATGTTTACCAATCTTGAAAACGGTATGTGCTGCTTTATTGATAATAGACTTGTTGAAGTTATTAACTGGGTTCCTGCAGGTCATGGAATTTAAAAATGTCCATTTCAGACATTGAAAGTCAGAAAATATTGTGTTCCCCAAGTCATGGAAAATACTTTTTTGTGTTACGGTTAGGACATTTTAAGCATTTTATGCTTATCAATTGGCAATGACTTGAGTCAGACGCAGAGACTATCTGTTAATTAAGGATACCATGTCAGGATATTTACATTTAATGAGCTTTAGCTTAAAAATGAGAACTTTAAAGACTGGGTGTTAAAACGTAGGTGACAGAAAAGCTAAATGTAACATTTGTAAAATTGCTATCAAATATGGGTGAGGCAGCACTTCACAGCCACGCAAACAGGAAGTAATTCAGCATTTATTTTTGTTTGTGGTAAATTACTCAGTGTTGATATAGTGACTATTAAAGTCCTGAAATTTATATTTGAGCCAAAACTATTTCAATATTATGCGACCTGTTTTTCCATCGATTATAGCTCATGGAAATTCAGCATTTTAGTCAGGAAATTTGATATTTGGCTTAGAGTGGAATCCCTGTATGTACTTTTAGGAAATGGTTTGAACTTTTGGAGTCTTCTTAATTCATTCATGGGAATCACAAAACTGACCTGCACTGGCTCCAAAGTCACTGTCCAGTCCAGAACCCCTAGCCGAGGAGCTGGATGATGCCACATAACAGGAGTTTTCCTGTGGGATGATGCTAGCAGACTCACATTCCACATGGATCTTATCCAGAGAAGTGCTCTCCAACTCCATGGTGCTGCTTCTACGCAGGGAAGTCATTGGCACGGAGAACTGGAACCATTAAGTTGAAAAATAGAGTAATGTGAAAAACCTGAATAAATACATATATATATATATATATATATATATATATATATATATATATTCACAGCATTTGTGGCAAGTAAATAATAAGTAGTTAACTAAAAATAGTAATTTAGTGGAAAAGTAATTTATTTACAGTAAAATGCAATTTAATTTAAAGGGATAATTCAACCAAACTTTAACATTTACTCGCCATTTACTCTAGTGGCTCTAGACTTCAATGAGTTTCTTTGTTCTGTTGAACACAAAAAAGAAGATATTTTGTAGAAAGCTGAAAACCTATTCATTGACTTCCATAAAAGGGACAAGCAAGATTCTTCAAAATATCTTTAGTGTTCAACAGAAGAATGTCAAACAGGTTTAATACAGATTCATGTCGAGTAGATGACAGAACTTTCAGTTTTGGGTGAATGATCCCTTTAAGTAAAGTTTACCACAACATTTGGGTCCAAAGATGGGTCATTATAAGTACTTATACAAGTACAATTAATTTTTAAATCAAGCACATCTCCAGCATACACTAAAAGAATGTCTTAACACTTTTTAGCAATCTTATTTTTCTCAGTGTACAGTACGGACATGTCACTTACACCAGGCCCGTATAGCCAGGGGGGTTCGAAAGACCCACCCCCCACTGACTTAGACCAGAATTTGGGCTTTACATGTGCTCTTTTGTCCCATTTTTGACTGCTATACCATCATGAAATGTGAAAATTACTAAAAAGAAGAAGGCTTTAGGACTAATTTAATCTTTAATTATTCAAGTGGCCAAATTCTGACTGAGGAAAGTTGACTGAGTAGGCCAGTTTTTTATTTGCCTATAGGCTACACCTTTTAGTTTAAAACAAGTTTTACCAGATTCCTATTTTTTTTTCTTAAATGATGGATGATAATAAATTAGTATTTAAAAATAAGTATTTTTTCCTATTTCTTTATTATTATTTTCTATTTAAAAATGCTAATCTCATAACATATCTAAAATAATTTACAGTTTAAACACTAACTTTGACAAAATTATAGGAAATATTTTAGTACATCAACAAGTGTGGTTATGATCACCATCCGACAAGCTGATCCAGCAAAAAATAGTGCCTAAAATGTCACTTAAATGCAGTATTTAAACCTTGCAAGAGGTGAATAACTGCAAAAAAGGTCAATTCTTTTCAGAAAAAAAGCACCACCCCTTCCAATAGGCCTGTATTTACATTAAAAATGTCAGAATATTTTTCAAAACTACAGGCCATTTTAAGATTTCTGAAATATTAATTGAATGCGCATTATTTGTCATTATTATTTGTACAATATCTAAATGTAAAATTTTTAAATTAACATTTTTCAACAGTATAGCTACAATTAATTACAGTATAGCTTTAATTTAAGCACTTTTAAAGACCTGTTTTTGTTTTTAAGTACTTTCCAGGCCTTAAATCCATCCGTCTAAAATTCAAATAGGCTAATTTCAAGTATAGTTTCAAGAAAAATGTGGGACCCCTGTATTTAGGATATACTTTTACTGAAATTATATTAAGTAGAAAGTCCAAATGTTCAAATATAAAACCAACATTACTAAAAAAAAAAAAAAAAACATATTAGTGACTTATTAGGACCCTACCCCATTTGGAGTCACTCTTAGTGCTGGTGAGTTAGGCGGTACAGTGTTGACCCGCTCCATGTCTGAATCACTGGACTGCACCAGAATTGGGGCGCTGGTCCTCCAGTGCGGTACACGCAGAGACTCTGAGCCGGCGTAGGTGGCCCCGTCCGGGCGTAGAAACATGGCGCGCTGCCCGGTGGCCCGTCTCTCCGCGGAGGAGGTCAGGGATGAAGTGATGGGTGGCGCCAGCATGGGCTCCGAAACCGAAACATAATTAGTCTTTCTGTTCGGAGCAAACAGAGGCTCGTCAGAGAACCGGGTGATCCTCTGGCGGGTGGAAAACGAAGAGTGCATGAGCGACATCTCCGACCCGCATCGGTCTCTCTTTCTCCGGGTCATGCGGAACAGTTTGTAGCCCACAAACAAACAATTTAGCAGCAGGAGCAGCAGCACGCATGGGATGAGCACCAGGATCAGCAGCGCCAAACTGGACACTGGGAGGCCCTCAGGTAAGTTTGATGAGGGCACAGCCGATCCCAGCTGCGACATTTCATCACAAATCAAAGATAAAACAATGATTTTGACGTCTGCTTTATTTTCACCTGTGGTTATTGATGTTAGTTTATGTAAAATAGTAAGTATAAAATCACTAAAACTGAGTAAAGTCGACAGTTGAGTCGCAGCTGCGCTCCATT
>CAIGQZ010032680.1:1318357-1337589 GCA_903798205.1 Danio tinwini
TTGTATTTCTGATAATTTATGTATATAAGTTTGTATATATATTATTATATATATATAAATATATATATATATATATAAATAACATACATACATACACACACATATACACACACTATACTAATGCACAGTGAGTACACACACTATCCAAATACAAACTTTTATTTTAGATGAGATTAATCTTTTCACAGCACTGATATTATATATACCAACTTATTTGCAAAAATTACCAGAACTTTCCAGAAATATCTGAACTTTCGATGAAGCTATGCTCATAATTCTTGATTATGTTGACATCTAAGGATGAAAGTGTTGAGTTGTCTTTAATTTAATCGGAAATTACTGTCAATATCCAAAAAAAATGAATGCATGTTAATAAAGTATTGTATTAAATCAAACACGTCTGCATGTAAAAACCTGCTAGATAGGAAGGTCTAACTTGGTCCTCAGTCACAATCTAGATAAAATATGTATTGCATGTTGTACAGCTACTAATGCATCTCAATTAGTTTTATCCCTCTTGAACATGATGAAAAATAAATCATTGTGCATGCATTAAATCAGATCTTATTAAAGACCACAACAGCAAATGCCAGTAATTTCAATAACAAAACTTTATTTCTGCTTACAAAACATGCGTGTATCATACATGCCAGGCATCATATCATAAAGTCACATTTTCTCTGTATAACTTTGTACAAATAATTCATTGGAACATGACACAGGGATCTCTCATAGAGACTAAATCACTGACAGTTCTGTACGCGAGTACAAGATCGTCATGGTTAAAGAAGTATGCTAACACTTCAGAATAGCACCTCTGCACTTCACCAGAGCACAGATGTGTGTGTAAGTGTTCAATGCGTGCGCCTCGTGCACTTCATCTCTGTCAAATCACACTTAACGCAGGTATAACATACCTAATGTGTAATTTCTTAGCGTAAGCATCCCATCTCTCACTTGAGTGTGTGTGCCTCACAGAGACAAACAGCTGACGTTAAAGTCATCACTGAATTTAGTGTGTTTTCATCATTTAACATTGTCCCAAGCTGTGTTTGATGATCTCCTTGCTGCTTGGGGGAATACGATCTGGGAAAACCACTTGAAATTCAACGAGCAGGTCACCACGCTGGGCGGGGTTCTTCGCTCTGGGAAGCCCCTCCCCTATAAGCCGCCTCACTGAGCTTGGCTTGATGACATCACTGCAAGGGAGGGGCTTCATCTGTCCGTCAAGCGTAGGGACGTTAACCGTGCACCCACATAGAGCCTGGAGAAAACACAAAGAAAAAAAGCCGGTTAGTATTGTGTGTCAGGATCATCTTTGAGTTCTGAACGCTCTGTATCGATCTGTTATATCATACGCTGCAGTGTTTTGGCAGGAGAACAGCTATATAATGCTCCTCCGGCATATGTTATGACTTCTAATCCACTTGTCTATATATGAAGCCTTTATGTAAGTGTGAAGGCGGGCGGAATATAGGCCAGACGGTGCGAACATTACTGTTATGCAACGGCAAAAAAGAGCCACTAATCGCTCTCATTTCTCAATGATGCTTCAGTCTGCGGGGGACGAGAGGGTGTGTGTGTGTGTGGGGGAAGAGAATGATGAAGTGGATGTGGAAAATGAGAGAGGGAGAGAGTGGGCGAGAGAGGTTTGGTGTGCAAAGTAAGAATGGAAATGAGATGGATGTTGTTTTTTTAAGAGATGATGATGACAAATCTGATATATAGGTAATTAATTAGCTAATAATGTGTTTTTTAATGATTAGCATTACATAATTAGTGTCCTCCTGTCAGGTTAGGAAATGCTGGCTTAAAAAATTAATACGTTTTTAATATAAAATGTGTAAATTAAGTGTTTTCCTTATATAAGTGTCATTATGCATCTCAAAATGGCCAAATGGTCTGATTAAATAATTTAAGACGGCATTAAAGGGATAGTTTACATAAATGAAAATATTAATGAAAACCTTTTTGAGTTTCTGTTGAACACAAAAGAAGATATTTTGAAAAATGCTGATCAACTTCCAATCATTTTCATTCTATTGAAGACAATCAGCATATTTCAAGATGTCTTCTAATGTGTTCAACACAAGAAAGAACTCATAGAGCATAAATAATAAGGTAATGAATATTTTTGGGTGAACTACCCCTTTAAGAATTCTAGCTAATAAATGTTAGCTAAAAGTGTGATAACTAAAATCTAAAATAAGGATTTCCATTGCTTTTTATATAGATATGAAGTGCTAATTGAATAACAATAATCATGCATAGGTTTAAAATGACACAAGGGGGAGTAAATGATGAGCTAATTTATATTTTTGGGTGAACTATCCCCTTAAAAATACTAGCAAATAAGTGTTAGCCAAAAATGTCATTCCTAAAATGTGAAATAAAGATTTCCATTGCTTTTTATATAGATATGAAGTGCTAATTGAATAATAATAATCATGCATAGGTTTAAAATGACACAAGGGAGTATAAATAATAAGGTAATGTTCATTTTAAGTGTAGTATCCCTTTAAGAAAACTAGCTATTAAGTGTTAGCTAAAAGTGTGATTACTAAAATCTGATTTCCATTGCTTTTATTGTAGGTATGAAGTGCTAATTTAATATAATAATAATAATAATATTCATGCATATAGCAGCTGCCACCCTGCTTGATATGATTCTATTCATAGTTTCTTTGGAAAATAGATGCAAGAGGGCGTAAAGGTAAAATAAGATGCACTGCTAGAGAGGAGCGAATAACAGAATGTGTGTGAGACGATGCTGTGAGCTGAGGAGGCGGTGTGTGTGCGAGTTGGGAGGGGGAGTGTGTGAGAGTGTGTGCGCTCAGGCTGCGGGGGAGTGATGCTAAATTTAGATGCAGCTCTCTGCAGAGGCTTATTGAGTACCAGTGACTGCGAGGGAACATTTCGTACCACCACACACACTCACACGTATACACACATACACATCTCACCTCTCGCAGAGTGATGGTGCAGGTGTACACGATATGCGAGCCATCCCGTCTGAAGTGGGCGTGTTTCTTCTCCTTGATCACGAAGGCTAGGTCGTTCGGGGCGTGGCCGAGCATCTGATGGCCCTCATTGGGGAAGGTGATCCTGGTGCCCTCCTTCCATCCTTTCTTCACCTCCACGTCGAACACGCGCTCTTCTGGCTTCAAAGTGTGTTTGTCTGTCTGTCGCAGGCGTGTCAGTTTTACACGCTTGGTCACGCCCATCAGAATGTCCTCCAATGACACTGAGAGATCGTGGACTTCGGCCACGCCCGCTGGCTTGAGCCCGCCTTTGTTGCCATGGTGGCGGCTGAGGTGGGGCAGGGGGTTCCTCGTGAAGGGGTTGAACAGGTCATCATCGGAGTCCAAGTCGAAGTTGAAGAACATGTGCCAGGAGTGGGCGTCGGCTTTTGAGTTGTGGGAGGGGTCTGTTTTGTTGCATGTTGGAGCCACTCCCCCTTTGGTCAACCCTGGAGGAAGATAAAGAGATTTTAATTAGGTGCATGTCATTAAAGCTTGCCTTTAAGAAAAAAAAAACAGGTTCATTCTGTGGTTAGAGTACGGATGAATTATTGATGAATTCAGCACAAGCTCTGCAGCACTGCGAATCAGTTCAAAAGGGGTTGTGTGAACCCACTGAACTCAGCGCTCGCTTGTGTTTTCGGGACTCTTATTTTGATGTAGCTTTATCTAAATGCATTTTAACATTGTTTAACGTTCAATGTCTCACCTTGTTGATCATAGATGTTACGTTTCTCTGGGTCTGTCAGGATGTCATAGGCTTGAGCAATCTGTTTGAATTTGTCCTCGGCGTCTGCGTCTGAGTTCTTGTCTGGATGGTAACGGAGCGCCAGACGCTTGTACGCCTTTCTGATCTCCTCCTCGTTGGAGTCGTTTGAGACGCCGAGCACAGAGTAGTAATCCACACACTCTGGTGAGGGTGGAGGGCTAGACACCTCAGGTTCCTCACGCACCTCCTGTGTACATACAGACAGACAGATAGCGGGAGTTTAGTGTGTGCTCATTTATAGTTCTTTTCGGTTCACCTACACTGGGTGATCCCCCCCAAAAAAAAGATGCTTTGTGATGGCGGAGATGCAAGTAGCATAGACAATAAAGGGGGATCCCCATGATAGTAAGAGTTGGTGAATTTTTCAATGACCAAATTTTTCATTCAGACCCTGATTTTTAATCCTACTCTTTATTCAGATTTCTTTTTATTACTTTATTATTGCTTTAAAACCACTATACAAAACATTTAAAATATTTTGTAATCATAACGTATCATACATTCTCTACTTCACAAAAGTTAAGAGGGTATATTTTATAATATGGCATTGTGTAATATTTAATATACATAAAAAATTATTTGGATGTATTTTATATAGATGAGGTTAGATATTCATATATAAAAACACAACATATTCCCCGCTATTCACAAACTTTGAGTGTTTTTATATAGTAGAGAATACAGTATAGGGGTATAATAATATCTCATATCCTCCAATATATAAATCAATATATGTAAAAGTTTTCCTCTATATTCTTCATTATATAATATATTCACAATATTTGCATGTATATTATATTGTAGACAACACAGATATATAAAAATGTACATTGTACACATGAAGAGTTCAGATGCATCTTAAATTTTCTTCTAAAATTAGCATTTTTTTCAGGCCTTATGTGTAAATTCAGTAATTTAACTTTATGGCAAAGAATAATTTCTTTCAATTCCATTTAAAGTTAAAGAATTGAACATAAACATATGAGGCTGAGAAAAATGTCCAAATATCTGAGATTTTTCCATCTGAATGCTTCATAGGTAACAATATCTGTGCATATATGTTTGCATAAATATAAGGATTGTATATACCTCTATTTTATGCACACATATTGTTGCATGTATATTCCACACTAAATAATGTGTCTTGCATCAATAAAATTTAAATGTCATGTGCAGCATCTCACCTCTGAGCTCCATGATCCCTCCTCTCCGTGGATCACTCGCACTTTGCACTTGACATTCTTGTGTTTGACGCCGAACTGAGTCCAGATGAGAACCATGGTGCTGATGCTGCTTCTGCTGCCGGTATATGTGTGTATGAGAGAGAGCTGGGAGCCGGTGATGCTTGAGCTGCTGTCTGCTGCATCTCCCGCCGCTTTGCTCGAGCTTTTATACTCGCGCTCTACACACAGCGCCCACGCTGCGTGACCGAGCTTCCCCGGCCACGCCCATTTTCCGCGGACACGTAGAGGGAATACCGCGTGCCCGCCAATCCACGCACGCCGCCGCTGCGGACTGAGATGAGCATCACGCGGATGTGGCAGCCTACCTCTCCATGTGGAGGAGCGTTTCCGGAATTCACAATAAGTCTCATCCCTCCCTCCCTCTCTCTTCATCCATCCTCCTATCCTAAATTGGTCTGCTGTTACAGATTGTTCTCTTGGCTCGTCTCTTGGCTTTTTTGGATTGAAAGTTGTGAATGATGGCAAATGGTAGTAAACGAACACCTAAAAAAGCATGCACATACAAACGATAGTAAATAAATATGTAAATAAGCCGTCGTGCACGCCCAAGTTTTAACTAAATTCAGTCATCTCTGTACAGGTAAGCAGAAAATATAATGTATATGAGTAAAATGCAATATATTGTTTTATGTTTACGCTTTAAGTGTGTGAACCCACTATCTAAATCACTTGTTTTTTTTATTATTGGTTAAATTGGTCATTTATATAACATTTGTTTCAGTCAGTTTAATTGTTTCTATATTCTAATCTTTAGAGTTGTAAATTAGGCTATATCGTGCACAGATTTATGTCTAAATTGTGGTGCATTCCACAATATATTCATTTATGTCTATCTGAACGTCTATAACTAATTGCAGATAGGCTTTGTGTTCAGTAAGCACATTTTGTAGGCTGTTTTATTTATACACCAGACCTAAATTGACGTTTTAGCAGTAATTATTACTTGCAAAATTAGAATCGTCTATGGTACATGTTTTATATATCTTATACACTGCTACAGACCCCATGAACTGCAAACCTGTTAGACAATCTGTGCTTGAATGTCAGTTTTATTATAGAATGTCAAATCATGTTTGATGCTTTGAACAAGCAATAAAGTCTTATTAGAATATATACACACCAATTCAGTGTCCTTTTATTGTGTCAAAGTGCAATTAAAGCTGATGCAAAACTGCAGCCGCTCACCCACACATGCATTTATATGCGATTAACATGCGATTGTCAAGTCTGGTTACTTGTGTACCAATAGTTATTAATGCTCGTCACGGTGACAGTTAACAATGTCCCCGTCTCCGCGAGAATAAAAGTTCTTTGCGCATCCACGAGCGCGCGTTCACAGTCTTTCAGCGTTAACTGACCGCAATTGCATTAAAGCGGAGCCTTGGGGAATGTCGCATTACGCAACGTACGTGCAGGTGAATCGGCGCGCATTCCTAAGTACATAAATGGCCATATTTCCTCAGACGTGACGCTTCCAGCCAATCACGAGCGGAAGATGCTTCAGGATTCCCGCTGGTACCGGAATATTGGACAAATTTGGTGTATATGCCCCTGTCAGAAACGTCAGAGAGAGTCTCTAAGCCAGATTTCGTCCATTTTGGAAAGATAGAGGGAGCGCAGGAAAACCTAGTCGAGTAGTGTGAATGACACCTCGAAATCTGTCAGTATCGACCAGCCGGACATTTCCGTCGTGTCTGGAGAGATGAATGTGAGATCGGGTCGTGTTTGTGAGGAAAATGAGGGGACATTATGCTAGCGCAGTGTCGAGGACATTCAGGGTACATTGTGCTTCTGCGGTGTAAAGCTCAGCAGGGGCTCTTAAGAAGTCGTGATCTCGTGCTTTTAATAGTAACTCTTGGCTCGTGACCAGCGGATGCCCAACCGTGCCGCGTAATTTTCGCGCCCTTATTGTGCCTACTGTTAGTATGACTTGTTAGCGTCGGCTAAATGCTCCCTAAATTAGTTCCTGTCAAAATTAGAGCCCATCTGTCAAACATGGTTCGAGTAACTGAGGGGTGTCTAGTGAGGTAATTGTGATTTTTAACAGATATCACTTCTCATTGACCCACATTAGCTGAGCATTTTGCGAATATTAGCTTCTAATATTTTATTTGACGAATATTATATTGTTTAAAATATGTTTATAGGCTGTTGTCAAGGTGTTCCTTTGGGGTGGTTCCCATCTGACTCAATTCAAAGAGCCTATAGCCAAAGTAGATGTATTGGCCATGACTTTGGCTTCTTATTTGTTGTAAGCAGAAGGGAATTGTACTCATTTTATTATTGATGAGTAGCATAGGTGTTAGTACACTTACACAACAAAACCCCCATATACCTTACGTATGAATGCTCTTACACTACTAACTAGTTAAAGAAAGTTCATGGTATGTTTTTTTAGATTGCTTACTTTTGTGAAAATACCACAGTATTCTTTGATACTGTAATAATATTATCATCATACAGCACCATTTTACTAGTGTAATGGTAAAAACTCACATATGATTTTAGAAAATGTTTACCATCCTACACAGTCTCTGCCTAACCTTTTCCTTATTTTGCCATATTTTTACAGTAAGTGTTGTAGGATAAACTATGTGTTGCAGGGGAGTTGATATTCACAGGTACGGTTCTTCCTACACCACCTTCGCCTTATGCACTCATTCTTTCTCTCTCAGTCTCTCAGTAAAGGTTACGGGGGTGATTCATAATGAGTAAAGTGGCATTTGACAGCACTCTTCAGATCATTTCTCAAGCCAGATTCATTTGGTTGTATAATGCTTTTCATAATCAACTGCTTTGTTAATGAATTCAACCTCAATTTGTTGACAGACTGAGTGATTGTCTGAAACGCATTAATATTCAGAACAGAAAGGGAGACATGAGGTAAGGCAGACAGTAAAGAGAACGGACTGTTCTAATAATAGCTTATAGTCTGTGAATGTTAGGTCCACACTGCCATCTGGTGATGATGTTTTGCTTTAAAATGTACTGAACAGTAAATGTTCTTGATAGAACATTTAAAAGCTTCCCCCCTCTTCAAACTCTCTAATAAAACAGCTTCCACATAAAGAGGAATGTGAATGGAGGCAAGAACTGCTGAGGTTAGCATGAGCTAAAAGCAAAAACAGCAGGAGAGAGACTTTACTCTTGCAGTTAACTCACTCTGGCAGTAATGCTGCAACATCCTCTCATGTGAACAAACTTACTGCCCCATCAAACAAATTCTGGTCCAAACTCCAGTAATCTGCCTGCCAACAGCATTTTTAAGGCATCATATGCTATACCTTAGAAAACATCTGGCTATAGTCAGTCAGCACACCACATTTTGAAACAGCTATTGTCTCGTGGGCCACAGCACATACAAATCTTGGTCAGATGGAAGAACAGTCATACATCAGACAGGCTGACTTAAAATATTGCCACATGTCATGAAATTATTCTTTTATTGGTGCCAAACATGAATGTGAGCTTTTTTATTTTTGGAATATGTCATAAATTTGTGTAAACGTCCTGTTTACAATGAATTTGATGCAAATGTACCTGCATTCTAGGCAATTATAGCTGATATCTGTAACTTGACTGATAATGGCAAATACTATCCATATACCTCATCTAAATGTTATATGATTAATCTAGCTAATTTGCATAAAATGTTTGACCAGAGTAAAAAATAGCAGGTTTAGTGTTTCTTTAAAAAAATGGCATACACATTGTGTATACACGTATCCCAATTTTACATACATTGTGTACAAATGTGTTTCACACATTCATAGACCCACATAGGACTGTGTGTAACGGTGTGCTGGTATGAACATAGCATGGGAATTATTTACAAGGGGTCCATGCCATGTTGTGTACTGAACTCTTGGAAGTCCTCTGGGATGGTGTCTGGAAACAGATGGAAAAAATACAATATGATTAGTGTAAAGGTTTTGTATTGAACATATAATCTGATATTTGCTTGTTTTAAGGATACACTGTAAAAACCCAACAGTCAACTTTATTAAATGAAATGAGTGTAATTAACTCAAAATTTACTGAAAGTTAGTCCTTCTCATTTAAAAAGAGTTTTGAACTCAGTGTTGAAGGTAATGAGTTCATTAAATACCTCATTACTTCAACTTAAATGGAGCAAGTTCACAGTACTCATTTAGATTAGTTTTTTTAACAAACAACTACAACTAATATTGCAATTGGTTTGAGTTGCCTTATTGAGTCTTACAGTACTTGTTCGAGTTCTCTTCATTTATTGGGTTTTACTGTGTTCAAATTGCTTCATTTACTCAAATGGATTAAGTTTACAGTACTCATTTGGATTAGTTTTTGAACTTTAATGTTTGTTGCAATTGGTTTCCTCAAATGGTTTGAGCTACCTTAACTTTTTGGGTTTTACATTGTACTTGCGTTATAAATAACATGATAAATGTCTTTACTGTCACTTTCAATTAAATTTATGCATTTTTACAGTTTAAAGATTATGTATAAATGTTGCAACGCTGCATTAGTGTAGAACCTATGCTTGTGTTCTCACCATTGCAGCGGTACTTCAAGTTTGACCAGATGATGTTCTCCTGAGAAAAGCAGAACACGCCCAGTCTTCCTCCTCTCATTGTGGTATCAATTGTCACCCCAGAATCTGCAACAAGCTCTGTTCCCTCATAGAAACGAACCCTAAAAACACATACAGTGTCTTGAATCCTGACCCATTTTCTTTATCATAAGCAACAACTCTGTTTGTTTGGCTATAAACTTTATCACTTGTATTTTGATTGGCTCACCTGATGTATCCAACTTGTGGGCGGTGCTGCAAGTACCAGCGATATGATACCTTGTCCTTCCAACCAACATTTCTTGGATCCTTCCACAGCAGACGTACCTGATCATTAGTGTCACCTGTATGCCAGAGCGAGTTCCTCAAATGTTCACCTGGACCAGTCTTGGACTTTACTGCCTGAGAGCGAGAGTTAGAGTTCTGTTAATCCCATGCAAGACTTTCTCACAAACCTAGAGATCACATATCTTGAAATTCAGCTGATCAACCTTCAGCTGAATGCCAGGTTCAGCTACAGCTCTGAAGGGTGTGGCCTGCCAGTACGTCTGCTCTGTTTGCTTCCACATCACCACGTAGAAACTGGAGGAATCTTGGTATCCAAAGATGAACCCGGCATAGTCGTCATCAGTCACTGTATTAACATGGAATGTTCCCTCGAAATCAACACCGCTAAATGCAGTGTAACCTGGTAATCAGAGAGAGAAATGCATCACCCATAGCCTGTGAGGCCTTATGTAATTGCGTTGATTTAGAAATTAATTGCCATTGGCCATGATGGGAAAAACTCACCAACAGCAAGGCCTGGATCACTGTTCATTGTTTGGACAATCTCCATTCCCTTTGCATCAAAGAAATTGTCAGAACTATGATTCTCAAACAATGTTCTGTAGTGACATCAAATTCCATATATCGGTTACCTGGTTAAGAACCACCCAGTTGGGGTCAATCTGGGCATCACCCTCTGGATCCAGTACAACTGTCTGATAGGCTCTGAAATCAGTCAATGTGATCTCTGCATTTTCTGGACAGTTATCGATCCTGTCGATCACCTTGTCCTGGTCAAAGTCTGATTCGCATATGTCGCCCACTCCATCATCTGTGTAGAATTGAACAGACTTTGTGATTTAAATTCATGTCTGTACACAAAGGTTTCATTGTTTTAGAGACTTGGAATATAGTGCAAAAAATGTCAACTACTTTTATGGATATCTGTTTTTATTACACTGATATTGTGCTTTTCTTGCTTCCAATACTGGTGAGTATATGATCACAGAATAATGTACTATCTATGTAGAGATTAATGATGGTGAGTGTAGAGATTAAACGTGGTGAGTATATGATCACAGAATAATGTACTATCTATGTAGAGATTTATGATGTACTCACTGTTGTCGTCTATTTGCTCAGGGTTGGGCACCAACCGACAGTTATCTGGTCCTGGAGGCAATGAGTCGGGAATACCGTCATTATCATCATCATCGTCACATTCATCTCCTATTCCGTCTTTATCTGTGTCTAGCTGGGAGCTGTTAATTACCATCGGGCAGTTGTCCTTGCTATCTTGGTGACCATCACCATCACTGAAGGACGCAAGAAAGAACATTTCAGAAAAACTCTTAAGGTGCTTTTCCACAGCATGGTATGGAGTTGTTTGATTCGGTACAGCTCACTTAGGACTTTCTGTTCCTTTTACCTAAAATTCAACCTGGGGATCTGCAATTAGGTATTCGCCCTCAATTATTTAAGTGTTCCCCTAAGCGTTGCTACAAAGTCCTTAGCAACCATTTTACCTTAATAAATTTAAGGGACCAAACACATCCCTTAAATTAAATCAACTTAGTATATTGAAACAGTAAAAGCACAGATAATAATGCAATTATTCAATTGTTCTAAAACAAACTTGATAATTTTTGTGAAATGAGTGATTGATGGGTTATATGTCCCTCCATATGTTGTCAGAAGTTCAGTGAAACACTTGGAAAAGGCATTTGGGTAAGTGTGACATTTTAAAAGACTATTGCAATGCTTTTAATGAAATCCCTTGCCTCAAGGATATTTTTTGCCCTCAGGGATTCCCCCCGAAGTCAAATAACTTGGACTTTCATGCAACTGGGCTGTAGTGGTACTTCATAACCACCTCGGTAGGTTATTTTATTACAAAAAATGTGATAAATACACACTGCTGATCACGATTATCATCACTAACAACGTTATTGGATTTTGGACACCAAACCAACTATAGTTAAAAATTCAACAGCAGGTACTCCTCAAGAACACTATTAATTGGTAACATCTGTTGCTTTTGTGTTGTGGGTTGGTTTGTATTACACGTTTGTTTGTTTGTTGCACTTAGGATGATGTCACAACAGTATAGGCAGAGAAACTATAGTTATAATCCCACCAACTTCAAATGGTACAAAACTGCAGTGGAAAGGGAAACAAAGCCAAGCAAAACCGAAGTGAGCCGAACCATGGTGAACCATACTGCACATTGGAAAAGTGGTTTTAGGAATTTTTACAATATTTTCTGATAATTAAGTGCAGTAACCAAGAAATAGATCTGCAAAGGAAACATATTTTAGTATCATGTGCATGAGGATTCTTTTATACCTGTCTTGATTTGTATCACAAGAGTCTCCCACAAGATCATTGTCAATGTCAGACTGGGAAGAAGAGAATTAAATGTAAATTATATATATTTTTGAAAATGGAAGTAGAATAGCAGAAGAATGTTTTGCTGTCTGCAAACGATCTACCTGATTTGGATTTGGGATATCGGGACAGCTATCGCATGCATCCCCCACCCCATCCCCATCACGATCCAGCTGATCACGATTTTTCACTCGCTGGCAGTTATCCAAGAAGTTCTTCAGCCCTGACCATCAATGAAGTGAAACACCAAAAATGGGAACAAATCAGTATTATACAATCATTTGTGTGTAGATTTCAGACATAAGTGTGTGTGCCTTTTTACCATCTCCATCCATATCATCATCACATGCATCTCCGAGTCCATCAGAATCTGTGTCTCTCTGGTCTGGGTTATCCACTCGGACACAGTTGTCACAAGCATCACCATGGCTGTCCTTATCACTATTCAGCTGATTTATATTTGGCATCAACCAGCAGTTATCCTACAGTATGCACAGGAACAACATATGGTGTTTATTTGCTTCATAACGAGACATGCAAAACCTAAAATCTGACATTCTGCAGTGCATCAACATTAACAACCACGCCATGAATGCACATGTATGCTTGTGCATTTACCTGCTCATTCAATATTCCATCTCCATCTGCATCTGGGTCACATGCGTCACCCTTCCCATCGCCATCTGCGTCCTCTTGTCCCGAGTTTGGAACGGTAACACAGTTATCCTGGTATTGAGGGCACAATATGAATGAGCTCTCGCAGAGACAGGCAAGTGATGTCACCAGAGCCCTAAGCTAGTCAATATTGATTGCACTGTTGCCATGGTTACCTTTCTGCAGGTTGGGTCTCGGCAGCGCAGCCTCTCATCAGGGTACCCATCGATGTCAGTGTCTTTACCGCAGAGAAAACCATTTCCAGCCCATCCAATTCCACACTAGTACACACACAGCATTCGACTTTGAGCTTAATGCTTTTTTTAATGTGTAAATCTTTGTGCTTCAAAAGTGTACCAGGCATGTAATGGTGCCATCTCTCTCCTCTGTGCACTGTGCATTGGGATCGCAAGGGTTTTGCAGACGGTTTCCGCAGCTTTTCTCTGGCTTACAACCTCTTATCTGGTCTCCTGTGAATCCGGTTTTGCATCGCCCGCATTGATATGATCCCTGCACACAACATAACACACTTTGAGACACTGTTATTTTGCATTGCATGCATGTGTGATTATTATGCTGTTTTAATGAACGAATCAGTTCTCACCACAGAATTCACACAGATGGAGTTAGCTGTGCATCCTCCATTGTCTGGTCCTTTACACTCATCAATATCATCACACACCTAAAGACAGGAAATGTACACCTAATACACAATCATAGACAAAATGTCCTTTTTTTAAGGATACTCATCAATCCTGTCAATCAGTGACTGCATCAAACTATTAATGGTAATTGGTTGTTTTGGGAGTTGTCTGAACTTTTTGTAATGCAGTTCAGAGGTGAACATAATTTTACACTGCAATTAATGATAAAAATGTTATGAGATTTGTTATGAATATAAAATGTTATATATAAAAATAAGATTTTTTTATTATCCTGTTTTAAATGGGAAACGAAAACCACCAGTAGGTGGCAGCAAGTCTTAACGACTGATTCCTTAAGTTATTCATTCAACTGATTCATTTCAAGAGGTTGATTCATTGAGGACCCAAATATGTTACTGGCTGCATCCGAAACCACCTACTTCTTAGTAGGTACTGCATTTGAATTTAAATGTACTACTCTGCTGTTTGAAAAGTACGCTCTAAACAGAATGAATGTGGGAAGTATGAATGGAATTTGGGTGTACTACATCTGCCATTTTGTCATGATCACGTGACCTACCCTCGTAAGTTGTCGCTTCACTCCCATTCATGAATTCTCTTGCGAGGCATCATGGGATAGTGCAGTGTGCATGGAATGCGCACTTCAGAATCTTCCTGGAAGTAGTAGGTCATCCAGTAGGTCATAGGCTCGCATACTGATTTTAGCGTACTATATAGTATAGAAGTATGTGGTTTCGGATGCAGCCATTGTTTTTATAAATAGCTCATTAAATCATTGATTCACCTGAATTGTAAATCAACACTGTTGCTTGTTGCATAGAGAGTTACAGAGTTATACTGAGTTACAGTTCTGCTTTGTTTACGACTATTTTCATGCCATCATTTGAGCATTAGATGCACTAAGAAAAACGCATTTCTAGTTACAGATTTGAAAATGTTGTGTACACTAAAAATTATATGATCAATTAGTCCTGACAACATATGTTTTTAGATCTTTGTAACTTTATAATTAAGTTAGAATATGATTAACTTAGTTTAATAAGTTACACAAGCTGTTTTAAGTCAGCTTATAAGTTCATAGATTCAAGGTTAATTTTTTTTAGCTTAAATATTTAAGGCAACCAAGATTTATTTTACAGTGTAGCTTTACTTCTGTTGAGAAATTCTCTTCTGTGGCCTAATATAATAGCAAAGTGTCCACTGGATGTGTACTTCAGAATCTTGCTGGAAGTATTAGGTTGTGGCTTGGATAAACTCAACTCACAGTTTTTGCCATACTTTAAAAAATGACTTGCTGCTTGTTCATACTACTTATTTACTAACTTCATTGTTTTATGTCCAATCCACTTAAATTTGCTAAAACGATTGTTAACCTAATTGATTTTGGGACAGCATGAAGCAATTGTGTCTTTTTACAATGTATATACTATTAAAGTCTGCATATTTGGATGCAGGGTCAATGACAAACCTGCTTGTGTGTTTGTGCATAGGCCACGCCAACACCCTCCAGTGGTTTGCCAGTGAATCCAAGAGGACAGGCTTCACAGCGGAAGCCTGGAGCCATGTTTACACACCTCACTCCAGGAAAGCAGGGGTTAAACTGGCACTGCGAAAGACATTCATCAAAGGGTTAGTTCACCAAAAATGTTTAATTATATTTACTAATCCTCAAGGCATCCTAAAAAATATCCACAAGCAGTTTTCCATATTTTGTGATACATATTTTTATTTTTCCTTATTTATTTATGCTTTTAGATTGCATTATGGGACCGTTATCTTTCTTCTATTAACTTTTAACCTTGAAAAGTTTGAAAAAGTGACTTTTATGAACTTTTTTTATAGTTTAACTGATATATTATCTCGGTAGGTGTTGTGTATTATGGTACAAAAACCTTGTAAAAACTGTACAAAAGCACACACATCCCTCTTAACTGGGTGCTCAGCCAAAAAACGCAACAGGTGCAAAATTATGAATTCAACCAAGGCGGCAACACCAAAGCTCCAAAACTGCAAATTTATTTAATTAAAAAGGCTGACACGAAGCGTGTAACACGGCTTTTCTACACGACACTGTCTAATGAAGAGCTGTGTGGCTCGAAATGTTACACGCTTCGTGTCAGCCTTTTTAATTTAATAAATTTGCATTTTTGGAGCTTTGGTGTTGCCGCCTTGGTTGAATTTACAAAAACCTTGTAACAAACTGCCAGTACATTTTCTGTGACTTATTTCTCTGTTTCATCCCCATCCACCGAATTGGCTCTATCACTGTCTCTCCACTACGTACACCTATAGCTGGTGTGCGGTGAGCACACTAGCGCCTTTGTCCTGTGGCTGCTGTCGCATCATCTAAGTGGATGCTGCACACTGGTGGTGGTGTGGAGAGACCCCCTCATGATTGTGAAGGGCTTTGGGTGTATGGCCATACACAATAAATGCACTATATAAATACACACATTACATTACATATTTCTTATACATGATATTATTTTAAACTGCTAAAATGCCAATAAAAGTCACTTAATTCAACTGTAGAGTTGAATTTTTTATATTAAATGTTGACAGAGCAGAGATCAACATCCCATAATGCAATTTACAACTGTAAGTGAACAGAAAACACAGACAAAACAACATACAGAAACTGTTGATTAACAGATATTTTTTTCAGTGTAGGTGTATATGAGTTTCTTCTTTAAATTTTTTTATTAGTCAAATAAGAATTATTTTATAAATTATCTTGGGCCTTTCCAGCTCTATAATAGCAACAATTCAATTAGCAGTCCAAAAGAAGTCCAGTAAAGCAAATCCATTAATAAAAAGAAGTCGCGTCACCAAGTGGTGAATAATTGTGAACTCATACATTTTTTAAGACAAACATCCATATTTAAAACTTTTTGTGCAACTTTCGGTGACCGACATCCATCATTGTCTTCATCTTTTGAGGTGCATTTTTTGGTGCTTTAGCGCCATTGCCTCTTTTCACCTCGCTTCCAGTTTGTTTTAGCTGTGCAAAGGCTTCACAGTGATAGGAAAAATTCAGTGCTGTCCAGCTGATGGCGCTAATGAACCAAAAAATGCACAACAAAAAGAGAAGATAAAGTGATCACCAGAAGTTGCACAAAATGGTTTAAAGTTTTAAATTTGGGATATTTTTCTTACAAAAATATATAAGAAAATAACATATACAGAAATAAATCCATAAAATAACAGATGTGGCAATTTATTACCAGTTTTGTACTTTAATTTACAACACCAATACATAATATATCCCTTCAAACGATTAAAAGTGTAAATAAACTTATTTCTGAATTTTCAACATGAAAAGTTGTTCTAGGTCAAAAGAAAGATCAAGGTCTCAATTCAAAAGCATAAATCATAAAATGATAGAAATTCACAGATTAATAAAAAGTTAGTTTTCTGTTAAAGCATATAATTCAAGGAACATGGTGCAAAGAAAGAACAGAGTAACAGTAGATATTACATCTTCAAAGTAAATTTTTTTTATAGTGTATTATATTTTTTTAGGTTCTTGTTGTTGGGATTTTACTTAAGTTGTTTTTCCCACCAAAGAAGAATGTATTTGTCAAATTTGCCACTTTACCTCCTGGAAAGCATTCCAACATATGAGGCAGAGCTGTGTCTTGGGCAACCCTGCTTGGATTTCTGGCTCGTGTTTCTTTCCTCTTATATTAATTCCTGTCTGACTCTACAGTGTCCTATTAAATTGTCATAATTTAGGTTTTATGACCATTTTCCAACTCTCCCTGAGCTTTAAAGGGATAGTTTACCATAAAATAAAAAGTTACTTGCCCTCAGTTTGGTGTTGACCTTCAGAAGAATGTTGCTAACCAGACAGTTGATGGTAAATGTTATTAAAAAAATACTATGGAAGTCAAAGGGTACTGTAAATTGTTTGGTTACCAACATTCTTCAAGCCTTTTCCAAAAAAAAAACCCTTGTATTGATTTGAAACTTATAAAGAGTGAGTAAAATGATGACAGAATTGAATATCCCTTTAGATTTAGCCATTTGTGCTGCATTTAAAGGGCTAGTTCATCCAGAAATGAAAATCCTGCCTTCATTTACTCACCCTTGATTTGTTCCAAACCAATTTGAGTTGTTTTGTTCTCTTGGTCACAAAATAATTACTGAGGAATGTTGGAAACCTGTAACCATTGACTTCTATTTGTTTTTCCTAGGAAGAATGTCAATGGTTAGAAGTTTCCAGCGTTCTTAAAATATTATCTTTTGCATTCAACAAAAATTTTTTTTGGTCAACTATCCCTTTAAGAACGCTCCCTTTCTCAATTGTACATGAGCTGGCCAACCTAATGAATCAAGATCTCTGTAATCTCAAAGTAAGTGGCTAGGAACTTTTGTTTTCATTTTAGTTTCAAATGATCTTTTTAGACTTCCTAGTTCATCAGAAAACAAGTCTAAATGGAATTTGAGCTACAAAAATTTGCATCATTATGAAAATCTTATTAGCAATTGTCAAGCCAACGTACTTTCCCCAGGCTATTTTGAAATATCAAAAAAAATGCTATGAACTTTATTAAACAGGCATGTACCTCATCAACATCATCACAGCTGTATCCATCTCCAGTATATCCATCGGGGCATGGACCGCACTCCACCCCTTCAGCTGTTTCTATGCACATATCATCACGGAAACACACTCCAGGGGCGCACTTTGGTTTCACCACCTCTGCTCCACTCAGTCCTAGAAATTAACCAATTATATTCAGCATGTGAAATGGTGTTCTATGTCCAAAATTGTATATATTTCCTACTATATAGTCAGTGAAAAACTGTCTGTAAGCGGAGTAGTGTCTGAGTTCATAGTGTTAAAAAAACAGTAGGCAAGGTGTACCCTGATTAATTGGTACTTCTGATGAGATTCTGAAGTCTTGCAAGAGAATTTATAAATAGGAGTGAAGTGACGCAATTGTCCTGGGTCAGTCATGTGATAAATGTAGTACATCCAAAATCCATTCATACTATATAGAACAAACAGTCGGGTAGTTAGTTCAAATGTAGTTCCTACTTGAGTAGTAGGCACTTTCAGTGCAGTAAGTAGGATTGACATCTAATGGTTGAACTAGGAATTACAGTCCAAATTCAAAACTGTATTTTTTTTCACCTCCTTTTCTCCTCCTTTTCTGATTTGACGAATACGAAGGTTGCCAGATTGATAACACAAGGAGCAATTGTGACTGATGATCAAGCATTATACTGTAAGCTGCTTGGCTAATGCCTATCCCATGATGCATCGTAGAGAATTCATGAATGGGAGTGAAGCGATGCAACTGATGTGGGTCCGTCATGTGATAATGAAGTACATCCAAAATCCATTCATACTATTCACATTCATGCTATATAGAACAAACGACTGAGTAGTAAATTCAAATGTAGTACCTACGCATCACAGGGACCAAACTGCCAGCCATAGAGGACATCCAGAGGAAACACTGTCTGCGCCGAGCACGCAGTATTCTTAAAGATTCCTCTCACCCTGCTCACAGACTGTTTTCTCTCCTGCCTTCTGGCAGGCGCTTTAGGCTCCCCCGGACAAAAACCAGCAGACTAAAGAACAGCTTCTTCCCCAGAGCTGTCTCCCTTTTGAACTCTGCCCCCCCACTGACTTTTTGCCCCCCTAATACACCCCCCACTCTCCTC
>CAIGQZ010032680.1:1343889-1356363 GCA_903798205.1 Danio tinwini
TATATATATATACATATACTCACTGGCCACTTTATTAAGTACACTTTACTAGTATCGGGTTGGCATAGATTCAACAAGGTACTGGAAATATTCCTCAAAGATTTTGCTCCATATTGACATGATAGTATCACGGAGTTGCTGCAGATTTGTTGGCTGCACATCCATGATGTGTATCTCCCATTCCACCACATCCCAAAGGTGCTATATTGAATTGAGTTCTGGTGACTGTGGAGGTCATTTGAGTACAGTGTACTCATTGTCATGTTCAAAAAACCAGTATGAGATGATTTGCGCTTTTATGATATGATGCGTTATCCTGCTGGAAGTAGCCATCAGAAGATGGGTACACTGTGGTCATAAAGGGATGGACATGGTCAGCAACAATACTCAGGTAGGCTGTGGCATTGACATGATGCTCAATTGGTACTAATGAGCCCAAAGTGTGCCAAAAAATATCCCCCACTTTATTACACCACCACCATAGCCTGAACCATTGATACAAGGCAGGATGGATCCATGCCTTCATGTTGTTGATGCCAAATTGTGAACCTACCATCCGAATGTGGCAGCAGAACTCGAGGCAAGAGTGGCACCTAGTGTGGTTTTCTGATGCTCTTCTGCATACGTCAGTAGTAACGAGTGGTTATCTGGCCATTCTCCTCTGACCTCTGGCATCAACAAGGCATTTGCGTCCAAAAAGCTGCCGCTCACTGGATATTTTCTCTTTTTCAGATCATTCTCTGTAAACCCTAGAGATGGTTGTGAGTGAAAATCCCAGTAGATGAGCAGTTTCTAAAATACTCAGACCAGCCTGTCTGGCACCAACAACCATGCCACGTTCAAAGTCACTTAAATCACCTATCTTCCCCATTCTGATGCTCGGTTTGAACTGCAGCAGATCGTCTTGACCATGCCTAAATGCATTGAGTTGCTGCCATGTGATTGGCTGATTAGAAATTTGCATTAACGAGCAGCTGGACAGGTGTACCTAATAAAGTGGCCGGTGAGTGTATATAGAGTCTAGTTTTGATTGTCTGCTTTGTGACTAGGATATTTGTTTTATTTTGTTGTTGCTTTTTGTCCTTTTATGTCTACAGTAGGCCTGATAAAGAGCATTTGTTGTTTAATATATTGTCACAGAAATTGTTGCGAGCAATATTAAAAACAAGCAATATTATTGAGATCATTTTATGCCACTGATAATATAATTATAATAAAACAGCGTAGTGATGTAGGCCTCCACTAAATAGCCATAAACACTTTCAAGGGACAAAGACTATTATTAATGTAATTTAGATTCTGTAATTTGAAGGTTTGAGTATGTTAAAGGTATGTTAAAAAGGTTGATGTTATAATATCCTATTATATATACACTATTAAATGTCCAATTGCAAATCTTGACCCGGTGAGGTAGAATGTAAATGCAATTGTGAAATGGCTTTAACGATATTTGGGAATCGCAACACCAAAAATGATCAAGGACATGACCAAGCATTGCTAGATATGTCGATATATTGATTATTGTGACAGGCCTAGTCTACAGTATTGGCAGTATAGCGTGTATAAAAGGAAATTAAAGGGATAGTTCACCCAAAAATGAAAATTCTGTCATCATTTACTCACCCTTTACTTGTTTCAGACTGAGAATGAGTTTCTTCTGTTGAAAAATGAAGATGTTTAAAAAAATTAATCTGACAACCATTGGTTTTTCCTACTATGGAAGTCAATGGTTACAGGCTTTCAGCTTTCTTCAAAATATCTTCTTTTATGTTCAACAGAAGAAAGAAACCACTTGAAGAAGAGTAAACAGTGAGTAAATCTTCATTTTTGGGTGAACTAGCCATTTAAAATAAAATACAAAATATAATAAGCAAACATGTTGTATACTTGTGCTTTCCCCTGCATAGTTTTGAGCTCCACCGCCTGGTGATTGTTTAGGCCGTTAAACACAGCTGGTAAATCTCTCAGCGTCTCCACCAGTCTGCAGTCCAGGTGTAGCTCCACCCCGGGCACAGGTAGCGCCCCCTGGCTGTGTGGGAAGCCTCCGGGATGTCCCACCTCCAGTCCTTTCAGATGGAAGAGCAGCCGATGCTTCTCGCCATCAGCCAGGTTTAGTTTGTTAAAGGTGACCGCACTCATCCTGCCATCTCTGCGCAGGTATCGCAAAATAGCTACAGGGAAAGAGATTAAGTTACATCTGTTCATTAACAAATTGTGTATTTTGTGGTTTTCTGTTTATTTACGGTTGGGACTTGCATTATGGGATGTGGATCTCTACTCTGTCGACTTTTGATGTTGAAAATTCAACTCTACAGTTTAACAAAGTGACTTTTCTTGACATTTTAGTAGTTTTAAATAATGGATAAGAAATAATATAGAGAGAAATAAGTCTGTAAAATAACAACAAATATACTGGGAGTTTATTACAAGGTTTTTGTAGCGTATTATACAACACCAACCCAGATTACATATATTTTTAAACTATTAAAAATGTTCATAAAAGTCACTTTTTAAACTTTTTTTAAGGTTAAAAGTTGTTGGAAGAAAGATCAAGCTCCCATAATGCAATTCAAAAGCATAAATAAATGGGGAAAAAGAAAAACATCAGTCACAAAATATGGAAAACTCCTAATTTATGGATTTTTTTTACAGATAGCACAGTTTTATTTGCATATTTACTCATGCTTAAACTCTATATGTGGCCCTGGACCATAAAACCAGTCATAAGTGTAAATTTTTTGGAAATTGATATTTATGCATTATCAGAATTGAAATAAATAAGCTTTACATTGATGTATATTTTGTTAGAAGTGGACAATATTTGAGTGAGACACAAATATTTGATATCAAATAGACCAAAACAACTAAATACTGAGAGAATCTGGTTTAAAGATGTCAAATCTAAGTTCTCAGCAATGCACATTACCAATCAAAAATGTTGTTTTTATATATTTACAACAAACTATCTTCACAGAACATGATCTTTACTCAGTATTCTAATGATTTTGGGCATAAAAGAAAAAAAATCTTTTTGACCCATACGATGTATCTTTGGGTAATACGTTTGTGTTAAGTTTTGCATAAGGTTTGTGCTCCAGGGTCACATTGGAAGTAAATGTTAATAAATATAATCATATTTTTAAGTCCACTCCTAAAAAATAAAGATTCATTATTGGCATCAGTGCTTCCAGGAACAACCTTTTCATTCCACAAATGCATCTTTATAATGGAAAAATGTTCTTTAGAGTATTAAAATGTCCTTCAAGTTATAAAAAAAAAAGAATCTTTGATAAAACTTTTTGTAAATGACATTGCTGTGAAAATTTCTACTGCAACCTTTATTTTTAGGTTCTACTTTATATTAAGTGGTCTTAATTACTAGGTACTTACATGCAATTATTTGGTTCATGTTGTATTGTACTTATGGTTCTACTGAGGTGGGATATGGTAATGTAGGGACAGCTTTGGTGGTATGGGGGGATTTAAGGGTAGGTTAAGGTGAAAAGGGTGGTTAACAGCGGATTTATGAATGTAATTATATGCACACAACTTTTAAAATACTCTCACCGGCCACTTTATTAAGTACACCCTACTAGTACCGTGTTGGACCCCCTTTTGCCTTCAGAACTGCCTCAATTTTTTGTTGCATAGATTCAACAAGTAACTGGAAATATTCCTCAGATATTTTGCTCCATACTGACATGATAGCATCACACAGTTGCTGCAGTTTTGTCGGCTGCACATCCATGATGCTAATCTCCCATTCCCCCACATCCCAAAGGTGCTCTATTGTATTGAGTTCTGGTGACTGTGGAGGCCATTTGAGTACAGTGGACTCATTGTCATGTTCAAGAAACCAGTCTGAGATGATTTACGCTTTATGACATGACACTTATCCTGCTAGACGTAGCCATTAAAAGATGAGTACACTGTGGTCATAAAGGGATGGACATGGTCAGCAACAATACTCAGGTAGGCTGTGGCGTTGACACGATGCTCAATTGATACTGAGCCCAAAGTGTGCCAAGAAAATATCCCCCACACCATTACACCACCACCATAGCCTGAACCATTGATATGCTTTGGATTCATGCTTTCATGTTGTTGATGCCAAATTGTGAGACTACCATCCGAATGTCGCAGCAGAAATCTAGACTTATCAGACCAGGCAATGTTTTTCCAATCTTCGATAGTCCAATTTTGGTGAGTCTGTGTGAATTGTAGCCTCAATTTTCTGTTCTTAGGGGACTGACACCCGGTGTGGTCTTCTGCTGCTGTAGCCCATCCGCCTCAAGGTTGGACGTATTGTGTGTTCAGAGATGCTCTTCTGCATATCTCAGTTACAGAGGTACTTGTTGAGTTACTGTTGCCTTTCTATCAGCTGGAACCAGTCTGGCCATTCTCCTCTGACCTCTGGCATCAACAAGGCATTTGCGCCCACAGAACTGCCGCTCACTGAATATTTTCTCTGGACCATTCTCTGTAAACCCTAGAGATGGTTGTGCGTGAAAATCCCAGTAGATCAGCAGTTTCTGAAATACTCAGACCAGCCGGTCTGTCACTAACAACCATGCCACATTCAAAGTCACTTAAATCACCTTGCTTTCCCATTCTGATGCTCGGTTTGAACTGCAGCAGATCGTCTTGACCATGTCTACATGCCTAAATGCATTGAGTTGCTGCCATGTGATTGGTTGATTAGAAATTTGCATTAATAAGCAGTTGGACAAGTATACCTAATAAAGTGTCTGGTAAGTATAATGTAAAAACATGTACAGTTGAAATCACAATTATTAGCCCTCCGGTTTTTTAAAAATATTTCTCAAATGATGACTAACAGAGCAAGGAATTTTTCACAGTATTTCCGTTAAACAGAAATCGTGGAAAAATATATAGAATAATTCAGGAGGGCTAATAGTTCTGACTTCAACTGTATGTACAAAATAAGTGCATTGTACCAAATGACTAAGTACAGTAAGTACATAGTGATTAAGGCCACTTAATATAAACTGGGGCCTATTTTTAAGACGCATCACACCAATTATGGCACGTACAGATCAATGTCAAAAGTAGGGAATAGTCAAACGTTTACCTTTATTGGCTTTTCCAAACACGGAGAATTCAAAGTACTTGCTGTTGTCTCGTGGATTGTACAGGCTAAATATGGTGTTTCCGGTTCCAGGTTGGATCCGGAAGGTTGTGAGAATAAAGAGCTCCGTTACTCCCTGCTCTGCCAAACCACCATGCAGTAGATCCGGTAGACAGTCCGGTGACGTTAAGAGGTTATACACTGTGGGGGAAAATGTATTTAAAGGTTATATAAGTGCCATACACACACAAAAACATGCAGTTGTTCCTCAGGGCTAATGCATGCTGGGAACGATGCCCAAGTATTTTTAGGTTGATGTCATTTTCGTTAGACTGTAAATGCTGTTGCTGTTTATTTAGCCGGTTGCATGTTGCCAAGTAAAGCTTGAAGGATTTGTAGTTCTTTGAAGTTTGTAAATGGCAAGAATGGCGTAAAACAGCTTGACTGAAACATGTTTAATAGCAGCTGGCTTTCCAATGTTTTGGCGTTGGCAATGGGAGAATGGTGTGAGTCTAAATGTGTGAAACTAAACCATGTCTAATATACTTAATGTAAACCTTTGACAAAGAAAGAGAAATCTCACTTTTAAAGGGATAGTTCACCCAAAAATGAAAATTATGTCATCATTTGTTCAAAACAGCTTCTTCTATTGAAAACAAAAGCAGATATTTAAAAAAATGCTGGTTGCTTGGACCCATTAATCGTGTTCCAGTTTTCCTTTTACTACATCCTAAAAAATTTTTTTTATTATTTTTTTATGCACAGAGATACACAAATTACATGGAATCATATAGTAAATCATCTCTGTTCTTTGCTTTCAATTTCTGTTTACTAAGAGTAAACACAGATACAGAAACACTGGAGTGTTTTAAAGCTGTGATTCATCAGTGGACCACTCGTATGTAAGGTCATAGACAGAGCAGCCGATTGACATGACTTTAAAACGCTCCAGTGTCCCTGTATCTGTGGTTACACTCGGTAAACAGTGGTGAGTTCAGTGAACTGATGACCTTCACAGCCAATCACAGTGAATTCTATTGAGCACGTGAACACAATGGCAAATCAGCGCTGTTTAAGAACGCACTCAATAGTGCTCAAATGTTAACGCGAAATGGACGTTTTTAAACTCTCAGTACTGATTGGTACACTCTCAGAAATAAAGGTACGCGAGTTGTCACTGGGGTGGTACCTTTTCAAAAGGTACAAATTTGCACCTAAAAGGTCCATACTAATACCTCAAGGGTACATATTAGTACCTTTAAAGTACAAAAGTGTTCCTTTTCAAATTTGTAGGTACTTATATATACTTTTGAGGTACCAATATGGACCCTTTAAGTACAAATGTGTACCTTTTGAAAAGGTACCACCTCAGTGACAGCTCCTGTACCTTTATTTCTGAGAGTGTACCGAATTCCAGTATCGTGACAACCCTGTGTGCATGTAAAGGTAACTGGGTGAACAGGTCATAAATAGGAGAACATAAAAAAAATACACCATGCATAGAAGGTAGAAAGCATATTATTATAGGTCATAAATATAAAACAATTAAGCAAATAATGTAGATATAAATAAAACATAGAACAAAATCAATCAATGGTAGGGGTTGACAACAATGATAGTGATTGTAATGATAGTGATAATGACAGTAAAAAATGACAACAACAATAATAACAATAACAACAAAAGTAAATACTTTTGAGTGTGCAAAAGAAGAGTGAAAGCTTTGGGACATACTACTTTTTCATGAATGAACTGTTCTGTTGCTTAATTATGAGCCCTGTCAATCATTTCAGCACGTCATCCATAATTCTTTCATACTTAATTTACCATAACATACTTAACCTACCATATTGAAGAAGCAGCAGCAGGTTAAACTGCACATTTTTTATGCATTAATTATGCATTAAAAAGTTAATGACAAAATGCATCTACATAAAAGTACACATTGTTGTTGCAGATGAAATATAACACAGAAAATAAATATATTCCAGAAGGTTAGATATTACGTATCATTCAAACATCTTTACTGAAGCATAACCAATTAACAGTGTCATGTATCTTCCATGTTTGTAGTTTAACACTTGTTAAGTGAAGTTTATTTATAAACTAATTTCGAGAGGATCACGTGATTATGATTGAACACGGCTGGTCATGCATTAACCATGTATGACCAACCAATCAGACGATTCCTAACCCACTATGAAGAGCCAGGGTTTCTTACTACAGTCATCTTCGTTTGAAGAATCCCCCCTTCCACCCCTACTCCTCCTCTTTTCCTTTCATAGGGCGGCACGGTGGCCCAGTGACTAGCACTACGGCCTCACAGCAAGAACGTCACTGGTTCAAGTCCTTTAACAGACTGGCTGTCGTTTCTGTGTGAAGTTAGCATGTTCTTCCCGTGCTTGCGTGGGTTTCCCCCGGGTTCTCCGGTTTCCTCCCACATTCCAAAAACATGCACTACAAGTTAATTGAACAATCTAAATTTAGCACTAGTCAAACTTTTATCCATCAACATATCTCTCCGTAGCAATTATTTTCTTCATCAACTCTTACAAAAGGGGGGAGTTCTCGAGATCTACCCGAGCTCAAAGCTCCCCTCTCGCCCTGCAAACGGGAGGGAGCCCGGGGCTCAAGGACTTTTTGAGCTCCGGGCTCTCTCCCGGGACAGCATGCCAAACTTGCTTATAATCAATCATCAGCTAAGTGTGAACTCTTGAAATGTTCGCCTAGACATCATAATCATTATGTATTTGTAGCCTTTCTACTTAATAGTAATGCTTTATTTTTAAGGCTTCCAACTACTATTCTAATATAAATAATTTTGCAAGTGTATGTCAGTTTATTTTTATAAACCCCATCTAAACATGACTAGAAAAACTGTGGTATGTAATAATACTAGTATTAGTTGCGAAATCACTTGTATAGTCAACAGAATAAAGGGCAGGAATTAATTAATCATTTGGGGATTTTATAAAGGGGATTTTCAGTTTCAAGCCTTTAGTAAACATTTTTGGCAAACATTTGGTAAAACTCAATGGACACATCCATATAGGAAATGTGAATTTTAAAGCCATTATGTGTTGTTTTTTTGTTTTTTTTAAAGAATACACACAAAAATGTTTACATTTTCCAGAAGGTTGGATATTATGTATTATTCAGACATCTTTACTGAAGCATCACCAATTAACAGTGTGATGTATCCGCCATATTTGTAAACGTTTGGCACTTTTTAAATTCCTTTTTTCAGTTCTAATCATTGAACACCATATACAATGGGCATCATTTTCAATTATGGATCTGCAGGATTGTGCTTATTCTCTTGATCAATTATGTATGTGTTTTGAGCATAACATGCATTAAGCCAATCATCTCATCTCCCATTCCCTTTAAGAGTCAGTTGCGTGGTGCCAATAATGAAGTGTGGTCAAAAAAGTTATATCCAGGGCCAGACAGAATCTGCGGACGTTTTTTGCTATTTCTGCTGAGAATTTTGGTAAAAATCTTCGGATTACTGCTGAATTATTTTGGAAGTCTCATAACTAAAACCTTAATATGTGAAATAAAAAAATAATATATTTTTAAATTTATTTAATGTTTAAAATGCAAATCCAATTAGATTCACATTATTTGGTAAACAAAGCAAGTCTCTCATGTAATACATCTAGTAAAGATACTAAAATATTACTGTACAAACTGCATTGTATATAAATCAGATGAACATTTTCATATTTGTCAATAATATTACTGTAATTAATTAAAAAAATTGAAAAAAAAATTGATTTACACTCATTTACTCAAGTAAATAAACAGAATTAATGATAGGTTAAAAATCTGCGGAATTCTGCGCGTGCAGATTCTGTGTGGGCCTAGTTATATCCAAACACATGTTCTATTCTTATGCCCCATATGGTAATGCATACATCCAAAACCTGACAGGAGGACAAATCTAAACTTGTTTTTATTAAAACAAATATAAATGTGCATATATAAACCATACTACACAGTAAAAAAAAAAGTTGACTCAACTTACAATTGTAAGGCAACTTGCTGCACGGCTTGGGATAAGTTGACTCAACTTTTATTCCAAGTATTGTAGTTAACTTAATTTAAGTCAACTCAAAAAAGGGCGTGCGGCAAGTTGCCTTACAATTTTAAGTTAAGTCAATGTTTTGTTTTGTTTTTTACAGTGTAATAATAATTATAACATTATAAAAAAGCAAATTGTCACGAATAAACTGATAAAAGCCCTCGGAGGTGAAGATGGCATGGAGGCTTTTTCTCAGAGGTTTTTATTAATCCTTTAATTTTTTCATATGTAAAGACATTTGTGTATTGCTGAACAACTTGTGTGTATTAAGCAGTGTGTATGCGTTTAAACCTTCATAGGCGCATGACTAACGCACTCTGCGCTGGACATTAGAGCAGCTTTTAGTTGGTCAATGGCACGGTCTATTTCAGTTTCTTAAAATAACAATGCACCAACAATGCGCCTTAACACAGCTCGTTTATAGACTAGCACACCTATGAGTCCACAAAGTAGCGCAAATGGATTTACTATTTAAACAACGTGGCGCAAAACATGAAAATGACTGTTGCGCTGGTCTAAAAATAGTAACACATTGGGCCAAACACGTCTTGCGCCTTATTGCACCGCGTGTATGATAGGGCCCATGACAAGTTGGAAAAAGTGATTTTTATAAACATTTTAATAGTTTAAAGTGCTATATTATCTGGGATGGTTTTGTATATTACGCTACAAAAACCTTGTAGCAAACTGCCAGTACATTTTCTGTTATTTTACAGACTCATTTCTCTCGATATAATTTTTTATGCATTATATTATTTCAAACTACTTAAATGAAAATAAGTCACTTTTTTAAACTGTAGAGTTGAATTTTCAGCATCAAAAGTCGACAGAACAGAAATTAACATCCCATAATGCAATTCACAACCGTAGATAAACTGTTAATTAACAGATATATTTCTTACAGTGTACTATTAAAGTCAGTGAGTACCAGCATTCTTCAAAACATCTTCTTTAGTGTTCAACAGAAGAAAGAAACTCAGAAATGTTTAAAACCACACGAGGCAGACTAAATGAGGTAATTCTCATTTTTGGGTGAACTATCCCTTTAATAGGGATTCTGCTGGGATCCAGAATGAGCAGAAAGAGCTCAAATTTCAGATGAATATCTTGAGTTTTTAAACAGACACTCTTGTAGCTGAAAGCAACTGGTCTTAGTTTGTGTAATTGAGATTGACAGGGATTGAATTGGATCCATTGAACATTTTCAGTGGAAAACATCATGGAAACCAGGTGAACGGACAGCCGTTGCCGTGTCACTGCCGGATGTCAAATACAGATGTCGGTTGTTATGGGGATGGAAGCATGCCATTGGCTGAACAGGCGAACATAATGTTGTACGAAAGAAATGTTAATCTCTTAAGAATGACGTCTTTTCCGATATTTAAACCTGAAAGAGATGACTGACTCTCATTTTCATGCCTTCGCAATCAACACATTGGTTGACTCTAAGTAATATTCCCACAAAAGTCTGTTTATCTTCACTTTCTAGTCAAGTATGAATACAGCTTGGCCAGAGATGTTTGTTACTCAAAAGCCGTTTTTCTGTCCACAGATGGTGTGTTGAAATATTTACACGCTGGCTGTGATTGCAGACATGTGTGATGTGGCTTTATGTATTATTTGTCATTTTAATGTTCAAACACTCACCAAATCACGTCTTGAAGTAAATATTGAGGTTAAAGTGCGTAATGCTTAAAGCCTCAGTAGGTGGACATACTCAGTGTGTGTGTGTCTGTGTCTGTGTCTGTGTCTGTGTGTGTGTGTGTGTGTGTGTGTGTGTGTGTGTGTGTGTGTGTGTGCATGTTTTTGTGACTTGTCAGGGCACAAATCTGTGTAACGACATAGGTATGACAGGTATTACAAGAAGGTGGTGAAATATGAGGACATTGCTGATGTCCTCATTTCTCAAAAAGTTTATAAAGTTTGGGGGGGGCATGTAATGTCCCCACAATTCACAAAAAAGTGTTTATGTGTGCATTTTCTTTGAGTATTATGTGTCCATTCAGATTCAATGCAACCTTGCTGCAAAAGACATTGATACACACACTCACTTTTTTTTCAAAAAACTATTTTTATAGGGACTTCCAATAGACATAATGATTTTTATACTGTACAAACTGTAAATTCTATCCATTTTTTTCCCCATTTTTCTCATGGGGATGAAAAACGTGTCCCCACAAGGTCTCAATTTACTGGTATTGCTATACTTGTGGGGACATTTGGTATCCTACAATAATAGGAATATAAGGAACACTTTAAATCTCTCTATTTCATACACACAATAATAATAATAAATAATAATTATAATATAATAATAATAATAACTATAATTTGGTATTCTGCAATGTTAGGAATATAAGGCACACACACTTCAAATTTCTCTATTTCATACACACATTATTAATTATAAGAATAATTAGTAATAATCATAATTACCAAAATGTTTAATTGGAGCCTGATGCTTTTGAGATAAACACATCCATATTGAAAGGATGGATAAATTGAGAAACAGCAAAGTAAGTAGGATCAAAGAAAAAGAAACCGTTTTGGAGGAAATCGGGTCCTTTTTAGAGTGAAATTGAATGGTTTATTCAGATTTTACGAGACAGACAGAGAAGTGTGAGGGGGAAAATGTGCATGCAAGTGAATATTACCAAATAAAATATTATGTTTTAATAAATTTAAGGGCATAGTATTAAATATTACCCACAATCCAAATCTATCTGTGTTTCTTATAGTTGTTAAACACAAAGGAAACATTTTGAAGAATGTTGTAAAGCCGTAGCCATTAGCTTCTATAGTAGGACAAAAAAAAGTCATTGGCTAGCAGTTTCAACATTCCTTAAAGTATCTACATTTATGTTAAGCAGAAGAAAGAAACTCAGAAACAATTAGAGGCTGAGTAAATAATGACTTGTAATTTTTGGGTGAAATGTCCCTTTAAATACTCATTAGTTAATCGTGAAACGTTTCAACCTTTTAAGGAAACTTTGTGTGTACTCACCGGTTGATTCTGCGCTTGCTGAGCTGATCGTTAACATCAGAGAAACGGCCGTGAGGAGATGCATTGTGCCGGCCATCCTTTAATCACAACCTTCTGCCACCCCACAGAAGGACTGTGTGAGAAAAGTATTACGGTAGATGAATTTTAGATTCCTTTAGGTTCAGTGTTGGCTTTATAGAGAAAGTCTGTGTGCAATTGAGCAGGAGTGAGCGACAGAAGAAAAGAGTGAGGACTGTGTGCCTTCGCTTTTAATGAAGTGTGTGTGTGTGTGTGTGTGTGTGTGTGTGTGTGTGT
>CAIGQZ010032680.1:1359436-1384859 GCA_903798205.1 Danio tinwini
GTATATATATATATATATATATATATATATATATATATATATATATATATATATATATACACACACACACACAACAGTTCTGTCTGGTTCTCGAATCTGATTGGCTAATAGCCATGAGATATTCTGCAATAACAGCACACGTACAGCTTCCTCTGCCCACATAGTGACAGCAAATCAATAAACTCACTTATAAGGATATTGGCTATTTTAAATATTTATAATTTCTGAGTCAGCGTTAACCGAATAGCCTGTCATGCAGAGCAGAGCAAAGATGATTGCACCACAAAATGATGACAAAGACCGCATAATAAGTTCTTAGGGGAGAAAAACTGAGCATTTTCTTTTTGTATTTGATTTCAGCTGATCAAATAATTATAAAACAGATAAGTGACATTCTGAGTCGATCTCTTTATTTGTATGCTGTAGTGCTGTATTTATACCATAGTAATCTGGTAGTGTCTGCCTTGCTTTGGGTTTTTTGGGGTTAATTATTGTGATCTCCCAATTGTAACAGAGAAATTCTGTGAAATCTCCGTAGACTTATGGCATTTCATGCTGTTCAGCCTTATAATCTTAAAATGTGAGCAAAACCACCTGTAAGGTCTTCCCACCAGTGCTGATATTCAGCCATATTGCACTGCTACTTGTGTGATGTGTGATATATATATATATATATATTATGGATAGCTGTAGTCTATCCATAAATGTGAACTAAGCATTTTTAGGCAAAAGAACACAATTCTTACATGTTTGGCTCTATACACCAACACAATAGATTTGAGATGTACTGCAACTGTCTTCAGTTCCTGTTTGTTCTTGGGGCATTTTCCCTTCAGTTTTCTCTTCAGCAAGTGAAATGCATGCTCAGTTGGGTTCAGGTTAGGGGATTGACTTGGCCATTGCATAACATTCCACTTCTTTCCCTTCAAAATCTTTGGCTACTTTTGCAGTATACTTTGGGTCATTGCCCATCTGCTCTGTGAACCACCGTCAAGTTTTGAAGCATTTTTGCTGAATTTGAGCAGATAATATTGCCAGAAACACTTCAGGGTTCATCCTGCTGCTTTTGTCAGCATCACATCATCAGTAAATACAAGAGAACCAGTTCCATTGACAGCCATACATGCCCACGCCATGACACTACTACCACCATGCTTCACTGCTTAGGATCATGAGCAGTTTCTTTCATCCTCCATACCCTTCTCTTCCTTTCACTCTGGTACAAGTTGGTCTTGGTGTCGTCTGTTGTTGGATGTTGTTCCAGAACAGTAAAGGCTTTTTTGAAACTCTAATCTGGCCTTCCTGTTTTTGAGGCTCACCAATGGTTTACATCTTGTGGTGAACCCTCTGTATTCACTATGGTGAAGTCTTCTATTGATTGTTGACTTTGACAAACATACACCTAACCCCTGGAGAGTGTTCTTGATCTGTCCTACTGTTGTAAAGGGTTTTTTCTTCACCAGTAAAAGAATTCCTTGGTCGTCCACCACAGTTGTTTCCGTGGTTGTCCGGGTCTTTTGGTGTTGCTGAGCTCACTGGTGCGCTCTTTCTTTTTAAGACTGTCCCAAACAGTTGTTTTGGCCATGCCCAATGTTTTTGCTTTCTCTATTATGGGTTTGTTTTGTTTTTTCAAGCTAATGATAACTTGCTTCACTGATAGAGACAGCTCTTTGGATTTCATCCTGAGAGTTGATGAACAGATTCCAAATGCAAATAGCACACTTGAAATTAACTCTGGACCTTTTATCTGTTCATTGTAATTGGGACAATGAGGGAATAACACACAACTGGCCATGGAACAGCTGTGAAGCTAATTGTCCCATTACTTTTGGTCCCTTAACAAGTGGGAGGCACATATGCAAACAGTTATAATTCCTACAGCGTTCACCTGATTTGGTTGTAAATACCCTCACATTAAAGCTGAGAGTCTGCAGTTAAAGCACATCTAGTCATTTCATCTATCATATCATTTCAAATCCGTTGTGTTGGTGTATAGAGCCCAAAACGTTAGAACTGTGTCGATGTCTCAATATTTATGAACCTAGCTGTATATTTACAGCCATTTTGCCATATTTCTTAATATGTTGCATATATGACACATGTAATATCCAAATATGACCTTGTATGTCATGTATGTAATTTGCATATGCTCCCATGTATTCGATTTCAATATGTGCTTCAGCATGGCTAGGTTTTACAAATTTTTTTGCTTAAAAAATGCTTAGTTCACATTTATGGATAGACTATGACGGCAGAGAAAAGAAATCTACTATCACTAGTCTGATGGCGAAGCTCCAGTGCGTTACTCATAGTGGTCGGTATCATTAATTACAGCCCTGTCCGATACTGATATACAGCACACACACTCAAACGCACACCGCCGATTGGCAGATCGCACCAACCATTGACCAATCACGTGATGTTGTGGTGAGTGACATAATCCCACATCCTAATCGGAGAGAGGCGAGCGCTGCCCAGTGTGTGTGTGTTAAGAGCTAAATTACAGTCTTTAGTCCAAGCCGCTCTGTCATTAAAGCTTTCTGAAGCATTATGGGTATGTTAAGACCCAGGTGGGCAAAGATCTAGAATGTTCTGATTCAAAACCGCCTCCCGTTGGCATGAGCATGTGTAACAACAGGATCTGGCCTTAAGTCTTTTTCTCTGAACGTCTGGTTATGTTGGATCCATCCGTAGAGCTGAAGGAAACACAGACAAACACACACACACACACAGTGTCCTTTTGTTCTCACTGTAGGTTGAGATGGCCTGACGGAGGCTGTTAGTTTGCGGTAAGACAACCCCGCTAATGATCTTACCATGTGCGCGAGCTTGAGGGTTCAATTGCACATGTATCCACGTCTATGTTTGTGTAAGAGGTCACACTTTACAATAACGTTCCATTGGTTCATGTTAGTTCATGTATTTAATAACATGAACAGACAACGTACAATGTATTTACTATGGTATTAATTTATCTTCATCAATGTTATTTAAAGGCACGTTATGTCCAATGGTTTTCATTAAAATATCCAAAAACCACACACACACACTGTTTGTTCAGGCTACTTATTCAAAATGAGCTGAAACACAACAGTTATTGATTTTGTTTTGGGGCAACTTAATTGTTTTATGTTCAATTTACTTAAATTGGTGATAAATAATGGTCCCACTTTACTATAAGGTTTTATTAGTTAATGTTAGTTTGTGTATTTAATAGTGTGAACACACAACAAACAATATATTTACTACGATATTGGTTCATCTTTGTTAATGTTAGTTAAAGGCACAATATGTACATTTGTTTTCATTAAATAATGCAAAAACCACACAAAAAAATGACGCTTGTTTGTTCAGACTACTTATTCAAAATGAGCAGTTTTTGAGTTTGTTTTGGGACAACTTAAATGTTTTATGTTCAGTTTACTTTAACTGTTAATGGTCACAGGTTTCATAAGTTAATGTTAGTTCATATGTTCAATACAGCATAGGCTCCTTCTAAAAAACGTAGCTCTATATACATTTCCAGTAAGCGTGCCATGTACGTTGGCGGACTTGAGAGTTGACCACGATGAACAGTTACAGAAAGGGGTTAAGATAAAAACAGAAGCCAAAAAATAAAATATAAAATAAAATAACATTTGTGAGAATGTGGTCGAATCTAAAAATGTGGTGAAAATCAGGCTGCCGCGAGGGCTTTATCTTTTTCTGGATTAAGATTCAAAACGCTGTCAGTTGGGTTTAGGGAAGTGGATGGGCAAGTCAGTCAGTACTTTTTTTTGTAAAAAAAAAAAAACCACTATCGATTGGGTTTATGAAAGGGGGTGGGTGGGGTTATCGATAAGTCAGTAAAGGGCGTCACACACCGGATGCGCCGCTTAGCGCCGTGACACGGCGCGCACATGACAGTTAAAAGTATCACACACCAGACACGCACATTCGCAGGCTATTTAAAACAAAACTAATCAGATGGCGCTCTGTGGCACGGCAGAAATATGAACAGTGTCCTGAGTTGTGGCTGGGCGTCGCGGACAGCCGCCAACTTGCGGCAGCGGTGTGTACCCTGATAGAAACCTATGTTTAGAATTCTGAAATGTGTGGCGCTGCGTGTCGCAGAACGGCGCTTCTGGCATGCGACCTGCTTCAGTCAGTCAGTCGACAGTGGCCTCTGGTGGATTTACGTGAGAACAGCATGTGCGAATGGCACTCGCGAGAGAAATTTGAGATCTCAAAAAGCATACACAGCGGCCTCTCTGGTGGGTTCGCGAAAATAAAAACTACATAAAACTTTCCTCCTGCGACATATTTGGCACTCTCAAGAAATGCATATAGGGCTACATTTTCAGAATGAGAATGAGTGGATTTAATAACATGAACACACAACGAACAATAGGGGGGGGGGGTGGCGGGGGTTTCTAGGCAACCATCAATCGTTTCCTCAGAGGAAGACAAGCTGACAAAACATTGCTAAACTCTGATAGTTTTATTTATGGAGTAAATTATAAAGCAATGCAGTGTTTGGGTGTTCTGTGTTTGTCTGAGATAATTAGTCTTACTGAAATGTGTATATTCCAAACAGGCACGTGCACACATAGGGCTCAACCTGTGCAGTGTACATGCCCTTTTAAGTCTGGGAAATAAAGTGCCCTTCCAAAATGAGCAGAAGTGCCCCACCCTCTCTTCATTCCTTCCTCAGCCCCACCCCCGCTCTTCAGTACGCGATCTTGTTGTGCCCTCATTTTCAATTCATCACATGCCCGTTGGAAAGCCTCTGCACGGGCCTGATTCCAAACAAGCTGAAGCTGATCTGTCCATTCTTGTCACGTGACTCACGGTGCGCTCGTGGAATTCATTCAACTAGGTGCATCTGGTCTGGAAAGCGCGAGCGTATCACGCTGCTTGTGCGTGCAAGCCGCGCACCTCCACTGGAAACTACAAACTTGTGCAAACTCTAGAAAAGACACGATATGCAAACAGCCCCTAAAAGTTTGTCATTATTTGGGATCTCCATCAGTTGATCTTCTTGCACAGCCATGGTGAATTCACTTGATTTGTTGACAAATGGGTTGCGGATCTATTTCTTGGCGGTTTGTGGGTTCTTCACAGGGCCTTTTCCCCTTAGCTAAGAAACTTTCCAAAGACATCTGTTTCTTACTCACTTTGCGGCTTGTGGGTTACAGCCGGCAGCTAGCTCTCTGCAACTCTCACATGGTCGCCCATTGAAGCTAACTGAAGCCCGGTCAGTACCTGGATGAGAGACCATATGGGAAAGCTAGGTTGCTGCCGGAAGTGGTGTTAGTGAGGCCAGCAGGGGGCGCTCAACCTGCGGTCTGTGTGGGTTCTAATGCCCCAGTATAGTGACGGGGACTCTATACTGCTCAGTGAGCGCCCTCTTTCGGATGAGACGTTAAACCAAGGTCCTGACTCTCTGTGGCCAATAAAATCCCAGAATGTCCTTCGAAAAAGAGTAGGGGTTTAACCCCGGCATGCTGGCCAAATCTGCCCACTGGCCTCTGTCCATCATGGCCTCCTAACCCTCCCCATATCATAATTGGCTTCATCACTCTGTCTCCTCTCCACCAATCTGCTGGTGTGTGGTGTGTGGTCTGGCGCAAAATGGCTGCCGTCACGTCATCCAGGTGGATGCTGCACACTGGTGGTGGATAAGGAGATCCCCCTCCCCCCCACCCATTGTGTAAAGCGCTTTGAGTACCCAGAAAAGCGCTATATAAATGTAAGGAATTATTATTATTATTATTATTAAATTTGGCCGTTCAAGTGACTGAGATGTGAGAGAATACGGTCATTTTTTCAAATAAAATATTTTTTCAAAATAAAAGATCGTTCAGACTCAGATAATAAATAAACAGAAATACTTAATGATTTCTTAACTGGCCCGGTACCAATTGATCCACGGATCGGCACTGGTCCGCGGCCCGGTGGTTAAGGACCACAGATCTATACAATAATAAGGAGAGTTCATGATGTTTAGTTTTACTTCTGGGTATGGCAAATGTCCTATGTCACCTAATAAAATAAGATGATGCTGGAGCTTTAGGTAGGAACTGTCCTTCAGAATTTTTATTACATTAGGTGTGGTAGCTTCCTCATGCTTTTCTCTCGTTTTTTCTTTTGCTCATCCATAAACAATTCTGCAGGATTTAGGATTTAATTAAGACCACAACTCCCATGTTTCCACACTCATCATCAAACTACGCCTTTGTTTGTTGCTAATATGCTCCCTATAGTGGCGAAAATGGCATACTGTGCCTTTAAAAAACTCTGCATATGAAGTAAAGGTCATTCTTAGTTCATGTTAGTAAATGCACGACAAAAACATAAACTATAAAGGAACCTTATTGTAAAGTGTGACCGTAAAACAAATGTACTGCTTTAAACCAGTGAACTGTTTATTAAATTGTTAAAATTCTAAATCCTGGTCTCCATTTCTTACTTATTTTGAGAAATAACAATTTTTAGAGTAGTGAGATTTTTAAGTATTTCAAACCTGTTTTAAGACACTTTTAGATGCCATATGATCTGCTCTTTTAAAGGTCCCATGAAATGAAAATTAAGTTTTTTAGATGATAGTATCATTATTGTTAGTATTTAAGATATCTATAAGCTAGTGTGCGCAAAATAACTGACAAAATTCAGTTAAGAAAATATAAAATTTATATAAACATGTAAAGCTTGTAGTTTATCACTTCTGCCGAAATGGATCAATGGTTTTACTCACGTCAGCTCATACTTCAGTTTCTCATCAAATTATAACCAATCAAATGCTCTCTAGTGTCTGACGTGCCCCGCTTCATGTTTGCTTTTTATTCGATGCTCTTGAGCTCAATCACTCTCCCTGGCAGAGCTGTGATAAAAAATTAAACACTATTGGCTGTTTTTTTTAAAAGCTACTCTAAGTCCCATCCTTTCTTCATGTTTCGGTTGAGATTATGTCAAACATTGAATAAAAGTGCATATTTCAAAGCCCTTCATTGGACCTTTAAAGGGCTATATATGAAACTAATGTACACTACCTGACAAAAGTCTTATCCCTATCCAAGTTTTAGGAATAGCAAATAATAACTTGACCTCTAGTTGATCATTTGGTATCTGAAGTGGCTCAAATGAAAGGCCAAAGCCTCTAGATTACGCTTATTTTACCAAAATAAAATATGATCATGTCTTGATTTTTAATTATTTTATTATGACAGTAAGGTCTGACTTTGCTTAGACAAAAGTCTTGACAATTAACAGAAATAATGTCCAGTATAGAATATAAAGTCATGCTGCAGTGGAAAGATAATATTGTGTCTGACTTCCATGAGCTTGGAGGACTGCATCCATACATCTCTGCTATGACTCAAATAAAGTCATCTGGAATGGCAAAGAAAGCGTTTATGCAGGACTCCCAGAGTTCATCAAGATCCTTTGGATTCATCTTTAATGCCTCCTCCTTCATCTTACCCCAGACATGCTCAATAATGTTCATGTCTGGTGACTGGGCTGGCCAATCCTGGAGCACCTTGGCCTTTTTTTTGCTTTTAGAAACTTTGATATGGAGGCTGAAGTATGAGAAGGAGTGCTATCCTGCTGAAGAATTTGCCCTCTCCTGTGGTTTGTAATGTAATGGGCAGCACAAATGTCTTGATACCTCAGGCTGTTGATGTTGTATTCCACTCTACAGATCTCTCGCATGCCCCCATACTGAATGTAACCCCAAACCATGACATTTTCTTCACCAAACTTGACTGATTTCTGTAAGAATCTTGGGTCCATTCCAGTAGGTCTTCTGCAGTATTTGTGATTATTAGAATGCAGTTCAACAGATGATTCATCAGAAAAATCAACCTTCTGCCACTTTTCCAAATGATCAACTAGAAGTCAAGTCATTATTTGTTGCTCTTACAACTGGGATCGACGACAAGACTTTTGTCAGGGAGTGTACATATGATTGATATGAACATGATAGAATACTCTATATACTCACCATGAAGTTTTTTTTCAGTCTTTGATTATGTAAAAAAAATGAAAATACATTTGCAGACTCCAGAAACCATCCAAACTACATTTGTGTGCACAACAAAAACATGAACTAATTGCACCTTATTCGAAAGTGTGACCATATATAGAAGTTGAAAAGCTTTTTAAACAGGGAGCATTGAATCCTGAAAGGGTTTGCAGTGTCAGTGGGTTTATTGAGGCTGTGCATTTTAACAGTCTGTGTAACGGGGATTTAGGAGCATGTAATTGTTCATACAAGGTAAACTTATACAAGGCCAGCAGAATGTTCTCTTGAACTTTTTTTTTTTCAGGGGAAGTATAATTTTCCTCCGACCTTCCCCCAGGGCAGCAGAGCTCATGGTGGAATGTTGTTGTGACCGATTGATTTACTCTCCACATCTACGAGTCACAAACACTCACTCACGGGACATTTGATGATTTCTGCTCAGCTGAAAAAAACATCTGAAGCCTACCGAGGGGATGTGGGGATGGTGAAACAATGAGATGGGGGAATAATTGTATTTCAGTGGTCATGCGTTTTCTCGCAAAATTTCACAGTCTCTTGTGAAACTAGTTGAGGAGGAAAATTTTAGTTTTAGTGTAACCAAAGCTTCTCAGGAGATCGCAAAGGATTTGTAAGAGAAATCCAATCAAGTCATATTTATTTCTGTAGCTCTTTTTATAAAGTAGACTGTGACCAAGCAGCTTAACATTGATGAAGAAATGAGAATAAAAAAGTATTTCAGATACACTGTTAACGATTTTTTGGTAAATTATTCAGTGGTTAGCACTGTCGCCTCACAGCAAGAAGGTCACTGGTTCGAGTCCCGGTTGTGCCAGTTGGCATTTTTGTGTGAACTTTGCATGTGCTCCCCATGTTGGCATGGGATTCCTCAGGGTGCTCCGGTTTCCCCCACAGTCCAAACACATGCGCTATAGGGGAATTAAACTAAATTGTGTGAATGTGAGAGTGGACATTAACTGGAATAGTTGGCAGTTCATTCTGCTTGGCGACCTCTGCGATAGATACAAGCTGAAGAAAATTAATAAAATAAACAGTTATGCAGAATGGTACTGTAGTTTAAATTTGCATTGTAAAAATTACTGTATATTTTACTTTGAAGATATACATAACATCCTGGAAATACATATACAGCAGGATAAATGGTGCTGTGAATGTAAAGAGAGTATTTTTTCTGTAAATGATGTACTGGCGAACGGCTGCCAGTAAGTTACTGTAATTTCTACAGGAAATTGTTAACATGTAGTGGAACATTCCAGCATATCAGGCAGGCAGGAGAGTAGCGGTAGAATGCTGGTGGAGTTCTAGTTAAATTAAAACTAGATTTTGTGCAGTCTAATAGAAATGTCACTCAAATGTTTAGTCTGAAAAGCTGAACCTTCTCCCAGGCAAGCCAGAGGCAACAGTGGCAGGGAAACAAAACTCCACCAAATTTACAGAAATGACTAGCCGACGGGTTTAATGCAGAGATTAGTTTGTCTTTTTCTCTTGACTCATCGATGACCACAATGGACTGTTATGACACGTTTAATGGACATTACTATCTGAAATCCTTGAAAGTTTTTAATAGTTACATTTTTTATTATGTATTATATCATCTTTGCATCAAATTACAAAAAAAATGACTTACCGCTTATGTGTTTCTAATGCAGTGTCTATGGGAGCAGGACAGTAAATTTAACATTATTCTCTCTAGTGGCTGTCGTCATAAGTCTCACACTATTTATTTCCTTTTTCTGAAAGTCTTGATAACACCATCGTGGAGTTTTTTTCTTTTATTTTTCCACAAATAGGATTGTAAAAAAAATATTTGTTGTACTCTTCTATTCACTGTGTGCTTTAAAGGGTCACGAAACACCAAAACACTTTTTTTTTCAACTGTTGACAGTCATATATGTGTCCCACGCTGCTATAAAAACTATTAGGACACATATATAACACTATAAAGTGAAAATTGTTTGTTTTTGCGTTATTTTAAGCAGATTCGTTCTTCCGGTTTGAAACGAATTTTTGAAGCTGCGTCACGGCGATTAGATACTTGCGTGTAAATCCAGCGTGGAGAGTGGCTGTCTGTACTTGCGAGTACATCGTGACGTCTCTGAGTGTGCGGCATTAATTCATTAAAAACACTTTGTGAAAGTGAAAAAACAAGAATTTGTGAAAAAAAACTACAAGAATTTGGAGACATGGGACGACAGTGTTGCATTTATTAGTGTGCTGCGTTTATTAATGTGCTTCAGCGAAGGTTTTGTTTGCATTTTCCCGCTATGAGAGCGCTGCTGGACTCACATGTGGATTACAGTGCACGTGACATGCGACAGAAATGCGTTTGTAAGGAACATTTTTTTACCCGAGAGCTTTTTACATCTGGAAATGATGAAACCTGAATTTGCCGATCGTCTGCTTTTAAAAAAAAACACGGCCCCAGTTTGATTGTCCTGTTGCTACAGATTTGTTAAGTGTGTGAGAGCAGTGCCCTTTGTTTGTTCATTCAGATGGCAAAGTTAGTTTGTATCGTCAGCAGTGCTCTTTCAGTTTTTAAAGACATACCTTAGTCAAAATGAGTTACTAAGTTTACAGTATGTTAATATCACTGCAATATTATAGTACAATATTATAGACTGAAAGATCCGCTGTAAATGCTGCTCTCCGAATGTAAACACCGTAATCAAACTATTACCGTCTTGTAGGATTTTCGGCACAATTTGTGGCTGGATAGTCTATACACACACACGGCTTTCTGACCTACCGAGTGCATTTAAGTTACAGAGAAATGCAGAGGATTTTTTTCTCCCATTCGCCGTGTGGTATCAAACATACCATTAAAACTCCACTCTTCCAGCAGTTCCTCGCTTTCAATATCTCGCTTGTCATGGGTGAAATACAGGAAATGTTCCTGAATAAAAAGTGAAAGTGCTGAACTGCAGTTAAAGTCGACAAATTAATAATTTGGCAAGTAATTTGATTACTGATGTCCATGTAAACACAGTCACTGTCTTTCTTCCCTGTGTCTGCGTGCCCAAACGGAAACTCCCATATTTACAAATCCTTCCCTCTTTCCCTCCCCCGACACTCCCACCTAAACAGAGCTGGACACGCCCACTTTCCTGACTTTTTCCAAACTAGAAGTGTGAAAACACCCTGCTGAGACAGGGGGGTTTCATGGCCCTTTAAGTTTACTCGACTACGAAAACTACTAGAAACTCAGAAATGTAAAAAGGGTCCATAACCATCTACTCTGGATACAGGCCGGATCTAAGATTACGTGAAACTCTTACAGTTGTTTTTTTTTGGGAAGTGTTTTTGGCTCCGGTTGCCCTAATTAATGCATAAATTCATTTTAGAGGATTTAGATTTCAAAGTTATAGGTTTGTCTTTTATGTGAATCCTAGTGCACATGTTTTGAGAGAGAATGTGACATTTCTCTCAGGAACACAGTGGTTCTACAGGTAACAAATGGTTCTTTTTTTTAGAGAATGCAAATGTTTTGAAAAATATTTTCTTAAGGGGACATTTTGTGAGCAAATGCTAAATTTCTCAGCTGAAAGAAAAAGCTTTTTCTGGGATTTTGCAAGAGAACATATGTTTTTGCAAATAAATGCAAAGTTACTCCAGGTAACAATAATTTGTGAGAAAATGGAAATGAAAAAGCAGAAAGTTTCTTGTGGAAAACAAAATAGATTTGTAACAAATCACAAATTTTTGTTAGCATATGCAAAGTTTCTTAGAGAAACGAAAATGTTTTGCGACAGAACACAAAGGTTCTCTGGTGAAAATAATGGAATTTAATTTAAAAGAGCACCAAGAATTTCAAGGGAAACCCAATTGTTTTGTGAAAGTTTAAACAATTTTGTGAGAGAGACGCAAGGTTTCTCAGTAGAGGCAATAGTTTTGTGACAGAATGCAGAGTATCTCTGGTGATCACAATACATTTAAAAAAAGAGAATGGAAATGTTTTATTAAAAAAATTCAGTTTTTTTTTGAGAAAATAGTTTGTGAAAGCGTGCATAACATTTGTGCAATAATGAAAAGTTTCTCTAGAGAACAAAACACTTTAGTAAGAGAATGCAAATGTTTTGTGTGAGAATGCAATGTTTATCAGGGGAATGCAGAGGTTTTGCAAGATAAGTTTACAGTAATGTGCAATTTCTAAATTCAAAGTACGCGATTTATGTGAGAGAATGCAAACACTTTAACAAGAATGCTATATTGTGAGAGAATGGAAAGTTTCTTTGGAAAGCACAATGCTTTTGTAAGAGAACACAAATGTTTTTGTTAGGAAATTAGTTTTATTCTGGGAGCACAATACTTTAGTGAGCACAAATCAGTTTGTCCAATCTCATACTTTGCTCTTCTATTACCGTGTCCCCTTTTGGGCTTTGTGGTAAATGGTCTAAAGTGGTTCTCGAGTTTCCTCAGCTTATCTGACCACCAAGCTTTTCCACATTTTTCTAATTTGCTAGTTTTTAATTTAATAGTTTTTATTTTGAGTTATTGGTGCCTTACTATTAGTTCAAAATAGTTTGTTGTTTCTCCTCTGAACCCTCTGGCATCAGCAAAACATTTTTGCCTTTAGAACTGGCTATTTGATCATTTTCTGTGTATTCACTATAAACCCTAGAGATAGTTGCACACAAAAAAATCATCTATTTTTGTAATACACCATCCCATCTGAAAGCAAAAATCAATCTGGCTCATTTCTGGATAAAGTTATTAGGACACAGCCATGACAGAAGCATTCAAATGTTTGATAACACTTTATAAACAAGATTAGTAACTGATTGCAACTCTAGTTTCATATTAACAAATGTACTGCTTTAAATTAAACCAATGAACTATTTATTAAATCATTAAAATTATAAATCCTGGTCTCAATTTTTGTCATATATTGACTAATTACAATTCTTAGAGTAAGGTGATATTTAAGTATTTCCATATAATAACTTTTATTTCAAGACGCGCAAATACATCGGGAACATTTCATTATAAATCAAAGCATGAGGCAACAATGGTTAAATATATTATTACTTTACAGAAATTGAAGAAAAAACTATATTAAGCTGTACAAAAATAGCAGCGTCTGCATTTTTATGTACAAAAATCTAAATATTTTCTATATTAACTAAAAAAAATCTTTCTTGTGATTCATTTAAGTGAAGTTTATTTATAAACTAATTTCGAGAGGATCACATGCTTATGATTGTTAGCGGCTGGACCCACATTATCCAAATTTACTATGCACCAATCAGACGATCCCTAAGCTACTACAAATACCCCGGGTTACGTATCACCGCTATCTTCGCTTTGAAGAATCCCCCCTTCCACCCCTACTCCTCCTCCTTCCTAGATGGGTGACACGGTGGCCCAGTGCTTAGCGCTGTTGCCTCACAGCAAGAATGTCAATGGTTCTAGGCTTTACCAAACCAGCGGGCATTTCTGTGTGAAGTTTGCACGTTTTCACCGTGCTCACGTGGGTTTCCCCCTGGGTTCTCCGGTTTCCTCCCACCGATTTAAAAACATGCAACCTAAGTTACTGACTAATCAACACTATAGACTTGCTCCCTACCTAGTACCTATCACATTAAAGAGAAACTACTATCTGCTCTTCAATCACTATGACAGTGGAGTTCTCGAGATCTACCTGAGCTCAATCTTCCCTCTCACCTTGCAACGAGAAGAAGTCTCGGGCTCGAGGATCTTATGAGCTCAGGGCTCTCTCCTGGGACAGCATGCTCAACAAGCTTTATAATCATTCATCAGCTAAGTGTGAACTTTAGAAGTAACATTTAACATCTTTTAACAAGTAAAGGGTTGTTCTACAATTCCTCTACGTTTCTTGGTTTTGTTTCAGAAACAAATGTTTTTATATATCAGCCCTTTTACCCAAGTGTTTTATTGGGTTAAGGTTCAGGCACTGGCTTGGCTACTCCATAATGTTAATCTTGTTGGTTTGGTCTTGAACCCAGATGCTGCTCACTTACTGGTGTGTTTGGGGTTGTTGTCTTGTTGAAACACCCATTTCACAGTCATTTGCTCTTTGGTATAGAACAACATGACCTCTTTAAGTATTCTGATGTATTAAAATTAATCATTTATCTCTGGAATGCAATAAATAGACCCAACACTATAGTAAGAGAAGCATCGCCATATCATGATGCATTCACAGTGTACTGTGGCTTGAATTCAGTGTTTTGAGGTCATTTAAAAAATGTTCTGTTGCCTTTACTCACAGCTTTACTCACTTTTTTCAACACACTGCTATTATTTTTGAACACAGATGTACATTTAAATTAAAAAAATCTATGTTTGCTGCACACATTCCTTTCAATTCTCATTCAAAATGAGAAAGCAGCAACACTGAAAGCATCTGATCACAGCAATGGGATTTTTTTTATTTAATTTTTTTTGCAAAAGCTCTACAATTCCCTGTGTTAGAAGAAACTGTTATTATTTTTGTTTTATGTTCATAAAAAAATGCTCTTGTTGTATTAAGGATTGACGCTTCAAAGTAGTGAGGATTCGTATGCAGGTCTTTATTAGAATGGTCAGGCAGGCAGTGGTCAAAACAGGAACAAACTGATGTATTAGGGCAATCCAGCGTCGTAGTCGTAATATCAGGCAGTTTGGCACACAGGGATAATCAAACAAAACAAAGCAAAGGTCTAAACACAGGAAAGCAAGGCAAGGAGAAACGCGTCGTAATGTTCACTTATTCAGCATACAAGACTCAGCCACATTGTGTGTTTGTGTGCTCACTTTATAGTCCATGTATCAGTTCGAGAGTGGCTTCAGCTGTGAGAGTGCACTCAAAGGTGACTTGGATCAGGTGTGTGCGTGTGGCATGACTGAATATGTAGTGCATATGAACCAGCAGATTTGTAGTCCTTGTGACTGTGTGTGTGTGTTTAACAGCGATCTCTGGCTGTAGATCGCTGGTGATCGTGACACTTGTAGCCTGATAATCTTCTGATTGAACTACTGAAGGCATATAATCTGTTTTGAGAATGTTTTTTCTAGACGAGTCTGAAATTAATCTTGTTGTCTATGGAGGATGAGGGAGCTCTCGCATTTCCCCTAAAATGTCTTCATTTCTCTTCTGAAGGTAAACGAAGGTCTCGGGAAGGACATGAGCGTGAAATTAATAACATCTATTTAAACATTTATTCTTTTGGTGAACTAACACTATAATTCAAATGTGATTTTAGGGAATAATTTGCTTTAAAGGCATACTGCAGAAAATATCCGTTAATAAACAGTTTACATATTTTGTGGTTCGCAAATGTTTTCCCTTCATTGATGGTTTTGATTGCATTATGGGATCTTGTTTTTTGCTGTCGAATTGTATAGATCTGACTAGGTGAGGCTATAGTTTAAACAAATAACTTTTCATTACAAATTTCACATTGGCATTACAGGATATAAGTGATCTTGAAAATAGTTTACACTTATATCGTTGTGCGAGGGTTAGGGTTTATACAACCCCAAATCAGAAAAAGTTGGGACAGTGTAGAAAATGCAAATTAAAAAAAAGAAAGTAGTGATTTCTAAATTAACTTTGACTTGTATTTCATTGCAGACAATAAAACAAACATTATTTAATGTGTTCCTCGTGATTTTTATTGGTTTTTTTCTCAAAATAAACACATATTCCAATTTTGGTTCGACTACCCTGGGCTCCGAGGCATATGAGATGGACCATCACACAGTGGTAATGTGTACTGTGGTCAGTATTTTATGGAATCAGTATTTCAGGTATTTTTGGGGAGAAATGGATGCTGTGTGCTCCAGAACAAAAAAGAAAATGATCATCCAAATTGTAACCAGCAACAAGTCCAAAAGTCAGAATTTGTTATGGTATAGTCTTGTGTCAGTGCCCTTGGCAAAGGTAACTTGCACTTCTGTGATAGCATCATTAATGCTGAAAAGTACATCAAGATTTTGGAGCACAATATGCTGCCTTCTTTTCCAGGGACACCCATGCAAATTTCAACAAGACAATGCAAAACCACATTCTTCTCACATTACAAAGTCCTGGATATGGAGGAAGAGGATACAAGAACTTGACTGGCCTGCCTGCAGTCCCGACCTGTATCTAGTAGAAAATGCGTGGCACGATTTGAAGAGCAAAATGCGACATTGAAGACCCCATACTGTTGCCCACCTTAAGACTTGTTTGCAGGAAAAATGGGACAAAATTCCCCACGAAACACTTCATCACTTGGTGTCTTCAGTTCCTAAACATATTTTAAGTGTTGTGAAAAGGAATGGCATCTTTTTAAGAATTAAAAAATGTCATTAGAATTTATCTGTAGCAAAATCTTTCCTAAGAAATCCCTTCTTCTTGCAATCCTTTTACCTAATATTTACTTTCTAGAATGATTAATACCAACCGCTGCATTTGCTTTAAACCCGCCCTGATTTTGTCAGACCGTTTTCCCCCCAAACACATGCACACTATCCCTGTGTGTTTGTGCGCTAGGAGGCTAAGTACCTGAGTAATCGCTTCCATGTGCGACCAACCTCACAACACACACACATACATAGTGACAAACACACATCTCTGAACATTATCCATCACACACTCTCATCTATCTCCACTGATGTGTCTTTGAGGGTTTTTTTCCATGTGTGTGTGTGACCGCACATTTGATCTGCTTGTCTTCTTTAAAGCCTCATATTTGCCTGCTGGTTTCAGTGTAACACACAACAGAAGCCGATAATCAAAGCCTGTTGTTGTACTTTTGCCCCTTTATACTCTCATTTCTGAGAAAACTACAAGAATAATATTTATGAGGTTTGGAGACTCGCTGAAGTGTTTGAAATTGCTCACATTTGCTTTTGTCGTAACTTTGTGTGAATGTTCTGGGTTCATATTGCATTGGAATGGAGGTTTATTAGCACAGAATTTCGACTTATCCATCAGTTTGCTAAAAACAAACAAGAATCGCAGTAAGAGAAATGCAATTGACAAATGTTTAGTACTGTTTTAGGAAAATGCAGCCACAAGATTGATCGCTTTTTAATTCATTCATTCATTTTCTTTTCGGCTTAGTCCCTTTAATAATCTGGGGTTGCCACAGTAGAATGAACCGCCAACCTATCCAGCATATGCCCTTCCAGTTGCAACCCATCACTGGAAAAACACCCATACACTCACACAGTCATACACTACAGCCAATTTAGTTAATGCAATTCACCTGTAGCGCATGTCTTTGGACTGTGGGGGAAGCCAGAGCACTCGGAGTAAACCCACGCCAACATGGGGAGAACATGCAAACTTCACACAGAAACGCCAACTGACCCAGCTGGGACTCAAACCAGCAATCTTCTTGCTGTGAGGCGAGAGCTCTACCCACTGCACCACCGTGCTGCCCCTCACTTTTTAATACTTAATTTAAAGGGATTTTTAAAAAATAGATTTACATAATCAAATCAATACACAAACAAACATCCCCCAACACTTATTTCGTCTTTGCGGCTTTAACAGGACACAGAAAAAGACAAATATACATTCAAAGTTTTCAATTCAATGTATAATAGATATACCCTTATTACAAGCTGACTTATTTTTGTAACAGATAATAAACAAGGTACAGCGGGGAAATGAGTATTGAACACGTCATCATTTTTCGTAGAAAACATATTTCTAAAGGTGCTGTTGAATTTTCTCCGGATGTTGGTAACAACCAAAGAAATCCATATAAGCAAAGAAAACAAAACTAATTACTTTGTAAATAAAGTTGTGTAATAAAATGAAATGGCACAGGGAAGAAGTATTGAACACATGAAGAAAGGAAAGTGTTGAAAGGCAGTGAAAGCCCAGACAGCAGCTGAAATCTCTCAGTAGTTCTTCAGCAACCCTCTGCCCTTCATCATTGTAAATGAATATCATGAATGAATATTCAGTCCAACATCTACATTAGCAGGACGATGAAGATGAATCCAGGGTGGACATTTCAGCAAGACAATGATCCAAAACACAGCAGAGGAAACTCTCAAATGCTTTCAGAGAAAGAAAATCAAGCTATAGAATGGCCCAGCCAATCACCTGACTCAAATCCAATATAAAAGACAAATTATATCAATTGACAGCTTATTCAATTGCTCTGATTGGTCAACTGGCTGAACACTGTAACCGACTAATTTTCAGATAAAGTTGATGAAGTCCGGAACTGACGTTGAGTCTCTGACGTCATTGCATGAAGTTTGGTTTTGTAGTTTGGGCCCCAAAAAAAGTGTTTTGGATTTATTTTATTTTTCAATTATATTATTATTGAACATTTTTGGTGCAAAAACATGTCAGAAAATGACACTGAGTAAAAAGATAATATCTATCATACTTGTAATTTGAATTATGAACCCCACATAAAAATAATAATAATAGTAAATAAAATGAAATTGTAATTAAATAAACAACAAATGATAAAAATAACAACAATAAAACATAGTGACATTAAATACAAAATTATATTACGAAAAGGCATATTACATTTCTTTTGTCCAGACAAGCTCTTAGTCTTTGAGACTTAGAGGTTCCTAGATAATCAAAGAAAAGGTCCCAGGTCCGATAAAATAGAAAAGGCTTGTTCTTCATATCTGTGGAGCAAGCCAGAAGTGGGATTATGTTGCAGACTGCAAGCAGCCATTGATTTAAACTGGGCGGTTCTTGTTTTGGATTATTTGTTGTATTTTTTTATATTTTAAGTTCACTCAATTGATTATTAAAGCTCGTATTGGGTAAAATAGCTACTTTTTACTGTCATCTGATGTGTTTTTGCTCATTATCAATGCATTGTCACAAGCAGCGCTGCAAAAATTTAAATTACAGCTGTGTGCGGTATGAATGCTTACTTCTGTGTGCGGTATGAATGCTTTAATCTGTTAACTTTAATTGCTAAATGTGTTGCTACTGTAGGTGCTTTTTTTTAAATAAACATTGCTAGCATAGTATGAAAAGGTGCTACATCTTGGAAAGAAATTCCTAAGTTGGCAACACACATAAATATTTACATTAGACGTCGCCAATGCTATTGTTGTCTATTGGAAGGATTGCACCAATAGAGCCGCCTTTTTAGTACAGTGTAGCGCTCCTTTGAAATGAATGTGGGACCAAGGTGCAGTGGAGGACTGTCCATCCAGATATTTTTATATATCTATGTTCGGGAGTTTTCCCGGTGGTCAGTATGCAAATATTTTTCTAAATTACGAAAATTATAATTTAAAATCACTTTTCTACATCGATGGATAAGTGACTGCACGGGCATTCCTGACGAAGAGCATGTGTTTGTGTGCATGGAAATGTATTATCCTCCCTCCCTGTTAAATTTGATCTAATCCATGTCCTGAAACACACCCCCTATCCCACTTTCACTTCTCATTCTCACAGAGGGAGCGATTAGTTTGTGAATGAATCTCCATTATGAACGACTCTTCACTTAGCCAACAATAATACAAGTTTCTAGCACCGCAGCATCTTGTTGTCATATTTTATTTACAGTTTGCTTATTTTATTCAACAAAACTAGCATAAGCCTGGTATTTAGTGCGAGTTGGTGCTACTTTGCCTTAAAATCAGTGCATTAAGAGACTGTATTATCAGCAATAACGTTACTTGATGAGCACAAAAGTTCATGACATGCAAAAACATAAAAAACGAAATCTTACTTATGAAATGTTCTGCTTCTATGCTTTGCTTTCTTTGTTTGCTCGTTACTACACCCGTACACAGCGCAAAAGTCCAGCATCTTCACATTGGCTTTAGTCTTGACTAGTGCGGTTGAATGACGTTTGTCCTGGTAGCACTGTACAAATATGGCAGCACTATTGACACATACTCAAAGTCCGTATGCGATATCTAGTGTATATATGTATGGGCAACACTGAGGCCAAGTCTGTTTTGATTGGTCTTTTTTATGTCTGAAGCAAAATGCCCATTTCAGAGAGTTCGTTTGTTGCAGGCAGGCGGGGTTATGCAAATATACTATTTTGAATGTGTTGATGTAAATCGAAGGTGGCGCGGTGGCTCAGTGGTTAGCACTGTTGCCTCACAGCAAGAATGTCATTGGTTCGAGTCCCAGCTGGGCCAGTTGGCATTTCTGTGTGGAATTTCCATGTTCTCCTTGTGTTGGCGTGGGTTTCCTCCGGGTGTTTCCACCACAGTCCAAATACATGCGGTATGGATGAATTAGATAAACTAAATTGGCCGTAGTGTATGTGTGTGAATGAGTGTGAATGGGTGTTTTCCAGTACTGGGTTGCAGCTGGAAGGGCATCCGCTGTGTAAAAACATATGCAGTTCATTCCACTGTGGTGACCTCTGATGAATAAGGGACTAAGCTTGAATGTATGACATAAATCGGTAGCAGTGAAAAACGAAAAATACGTCTTCCTAAGAGAATTCAAAGCTGACTTCTTTTTTTGAGAGACAATATTGTTATTTATCATGCACTTTTTTTGATCAACAGCTTTGCAGACTGTTTTTATTAAAGGAAAGTTATACGATATTTTTTAAAAACCCCATATAAAAAAAAATTCCATCCTTATAGCAGTAAAATAAGTTTACTCCCAAGAATGCTTTTATGATTCTGGGCTGTTCAAGTGTGCTTTTGCATGTACATGTAAAGCACCTTCATCTCCATCAGCAAGCTTCACCACTGAAACCCCAGAAGCCTCGAACAGGTTTCTTATTATCCTTTACCCCAAACACACTGACGTTCATTCCACGCTCAGATCCAGCTCCACAGACATCTGGATCCCTGTGTTTGTAACACTGGCATCAGCAGAGGAGACGTGTACCTCCTAACGGTAATTTCCAGGAATGCTTGAAAGCACGTCAAACAACTAAACACGCCGGTAATGTTTACCTGGAGTGAACAAAGGGGGAAAAAGTTCTGGTGCTACACAAAGGTCTGCTATTGTAAACAACAAAGGGGTAATATGGAGGATATATTAGGCATGACTTTTCTGTGAGACTGTCTGGGCTCCAGGGGGAAGATTTAGTCTGTGTAGGATAAACGGGTCAAATAGCGCAGATAAATCAGATAAACACAACCAGCCTCAAAACACTGACATCATCACTGTGATGAGCTAATGGTCGCATGATGTCCGGTAACAAATCACGTTGTGTGTGTTTAGATCTTAACTCTTTAAAGGGATAGTTCATCCAAAAGTTAAAATGTACTAACGTGTAAAAAAATAAATATATACATACATATATATATATATATAGTTGGGGTTGGACAATATATATTGTTGGGGTTGGACAATGAAATTGAAATGCCTGGATTTAGACCACAATGATTCATTAGTTTGACGAGGGCCTACTTTTGCGGCCAATACAACATTAAATCCTCTTAGGAATGACAGAAGTGCTGCATAGTGGCTAGAGAGATTTTGAGCCGTTCTTCTTTAGAAAAGTAGCCAGGTTACTACATGATGCTGGTGGAGGAAAACATTTCCTGACTCGTTCCTCCAAAACACCCCAAAGTAGCTCAATAATATTTAAATCTGGTGACTGTGCAGGCCATGAGAGATGTTCAACTTTACTTTAATGTTAATCAAACCATGTGGAGTTTGGTGAAGGTGACACCCAGGTCAGGTCTCTTCATCATGGCCAAGTGTGCATCATCCTGACTGTCCAGCACATCCACCAACCGGTTTTTCTGTGTGTATTGGTGCATTATCATCCTGATATGGCACTGCAATGTTTGAACCATGGTCCTCCAGAATGGTTCGGTAGTCCTTGGCAGTGACCCACCCAGTGACACCCATACTCCTCTGGAAGTATTAGGGAATGCCACAAGTATTTGGGCCTTGGGAATCCCATGATATTGCAGCCCAAACCATCCCTGATCCACCCCCATGCTTCACTCTGAGCATCAACAGTCTGGGTGGTACTCTTCTTTGGGGCTTCTCCACACCGTAACTCTTCTGGATGTGGGAAAGACAGTAATACTTGCAGATCTTCAGTGTTTTGGTGCATAGATTTAAGCTTAGTTTCATTTTAAAGAAGACAGATTTTAGCTGAAGTGAAAAAAAGTTTAAAATGTCAAAACAAATGTTATGTGCCTTTAAGTTTGTGAAAACAATATTTGTTATCCTATTATGTTTAAAAAACATATTTTACAAAAGCTGTTTTAGCCTAAAATTGACAGGAAATCAAACTGAAAATCTGAACATAATATATTTCAAATTCGAAATTGATATCTCAAAAAGAGTAGAGTTCAGTAATATCTTGTTTGGGTGCAGTACCAAACATGACCACCAGATGACATTGTTGACCATCTAAGGGCGCCCCCAATTTCTGTGCATGTTTTAAGGGATATGAACAGGGCTTAATTTGTGTCAGAACAAGACAAATCTGGATCTGGCACCTCTGAAATCTGATCGGGCACCTCATTTTACTGATTCCCCTTTTTAAAGCACCCCGCCCATCACTTTCATACTTGACAACAATCCCCCGCTCTTTACTTTTTTCCTCCCTTCTCCTCCCTTACAACTCTCCCTCCTCTGGTAACGTGCCGGATCCGTTACCCCGGTCTGTTCCGGGACCTCGCAATTTACAAATTAAGCCCTGGATATCAACTATATTTTTCATACTTTTGACAATTTAAGATTGGTCTCATTTTAAAGTAGACACTAGTCGCGTTTTAGTTGAAGTGAAAAAACTTAAATAAAATTAAAACAAGTTATGCGCCTTTACGTTTGTAAAATTAATAAAACAATAAATGTGTTTGTTATTATATTAAGTATAAAAACATATATTTTACAAAACACGTTCAGCCTAAAATTGACAGGGAATCAAAGCTGAATATCTAAACATAATATATTCCAAATTTGAAATTGATATCTCAGAAAATGAGCTTTCAGTTATATCTTGTTTGGGTGCAGTACCAAACATGACCACCAGATGACATTGTTTACAATTTAAGGGCGCCCCCAATTTCTGTGTATGTTATATCAACTTTATTTTTCATGCTTCTTACAATATTTGTAAAGTAGACAACAAATTCTAGTCTCGGGTGGTATTTGATTGTAATATAACTTATAAAAAACTTTTTATTTTATTTTACATGTGGATTGATGTGGCAAAAAGTAATGCTGTACAGCTCTGATGAGTATCCTTGTCACAAATTGATTAAAAAAAAACATTGCTTATTAATCTTCATCTCAATCTTCAGATTTAAGCTTTTAAATGATATAGACTTTGTCGTGATTGCTTTGTTTAGACAGTTGTGAAGTGAAAAAAACACTTGACAGGATCGTCTTGCTTTACCATGGAAAGGAAATGACCTGGTGTGTGTGTGTGAATCGTTATATAGCGTATGTGCGTGCATAATGTCACCTAGATAATGGCTTTCACAGAAAGTGAAGCAAAAACAGAGGAAACGGAGCAGTTTTCCAGACGGTTGCTCCATCCTGACTGATTCCACCATTTAAAGCTTTCATCTCAGCGATAAACAGCAATAGAACAAAAAAATATGGCCTCGATATAATGTTCTGATGATCTTCAGTCTGGAAAGCACATTTAAAGGAGCTGAACCTGTTTGTAGGGCCGACAGATTTGTGTGTTGTATTTCTAGGAATATTTTACATGTGAAGTTATTCACTCACTCTCGGGGCTTTTTAAACTCGTTTGACCTTCTTTTATAAATGGCGGATAAAATTAGATGTTTAGTAGTATGTTCCCTCTGTTCTTTTAGTTTTTAAGACTACTTTATTTTTAACATTAAAATTAACCTTCATGTACCAAAATATATTTTAAAATTGCAATGTTCTCTCCCTCTCTCTCTCTCTCTCTCTCTCTCTCTCTCTCTCTCTCTGTCTTTCTCTCTCTCTGTTTGATAGGGTTTTGAACTGTATTTACTAGTTCAGACTTGGTTGGGGTCATTACTGGGCATCGATAAGAATGCACATAATCCAGGAGTCCAGTCAGAGGTATTTAATGGGTGAATTTGAATATGCATGTGTGTGTGTGTGTGTGTGTGTGTGTGTGTGTGTGTGTGTGTGTGTGTGTGTGTGTGTGTGTGTGTGCTTTCCACAATAAACACAAAAGATATAAATAATCAGTTTACAATAGCATAATAAATGAACATCAAATTACAGACGAAATATTAGAACAGAATATGTTGCTAAATAAATGTTTACATGATTACTGTACCCAGTAAAGCATGTGGTATCACCTCACAATATCTGCTAATTACACGCACATTGTTTAAATAGCAACTTCACAATGCAGATACTGTATATACGGTATAACACAAACATATATGATACTTCGTTTTCAACAACTCGTCAATATGGCGTGCGTCGGCGCCTCGTGCAGATATGATAAACATTCCTTTGCTGGCATTAGCTCAATGCCCATGCAATGTGACATATAACACGTCCGACTGGCGAATGCAAACTCTAAACAACAATACACGCATGACAGGTTCATGAACATTTATGATGGAAATAAACTTACTTTAAAAGTTACACACACTCCTAAACTTGTCTGTGATACATCTGGCGATTCGAATGCCTCTCACGAGCCCTCTCATGAGTCCTCTGTAGCACTCAAGCGAAATAACAAGTTGCGTCAGTCTATGGGGCGGGACTAAGGTATAACTGTCAAAAAACTACTATTAAATGCCTAAACCTTTTTAACACTCTCCCACTTCACTTCTTGTCTGATTACTGTCCTATCTAATAAAGGCAAAAATGCCAAAAATAAAAAACTTTCAAAATATCAGATATCACTGGCTCTCTCTGGTTCTCGAATCTGATCTGACACTAATCGTACAGCCTCTTCACCCTTGTGTATTACTCCGCTCACATGGAGAGACAAGCAGAAAAATAAACTCACTACAGTTTGACAAATTTTGGACAACATAATGTACTGTTATAGGTGAGAATGGAGTTGTTTAGATTGCAACTATGCAGTTTATTTATTAGGATAGTTCCTATTTTTTAATATTTATTATTTCAGAGATTCAGCACATCGGCAGCCAGCCTGTAATACTGAGCAGAGCAAAGACAGTTGATGTTCTGCCACAAGATGGCGACAGAGACAGCATAATAAGTTCTTACGCCTGTTTCACACCGCAAACATGAGCAGCACATGCGCAGCGCGTATGGAGAGCAGAAGCAGTGTGCAGGCATTTGCCTTTCACTCTGACTGCATCTGCAGTGCCAACTCATTGGTAGCTGCTGCACAGATCAATCTATCTCTGTCTATTCTATCTATCTATCTATCTATCTATCTATCTATCTATCTATCTATCTATCTATCTATCTATCTATCTTTCTGTCTGTCTGTCTGTCTGTCTGTCTGTCTTTCTGTCTTTCTGTCTGTCTGTCTGTCTGTCTGTCTGTCTGTCTTTCTCTCTCTCTCTCTCTCTCTCTCTCTCTCTCTCTCTCTCTCT
>CAIGQZ010032680.1:1408853-1430273 GCA_903798205.1 Danio tinwini
TATATTAAGTAGCATAGTTATAAACCATTATTAGAAGGCTCTGGGTTCTGAAATGCAGAAAATCTGAACAAAAAGGCAGAATTGTCAATTTCATTTTACAAAAAAATAAATAGATAAATAAATAAATGTGTTTGTTTGGCAAAATGTAACTGCCCATGTAAAAATACTTATTTTGCAAGCACACAATGTTATTCTTTGGGTCAACAATTAATCAGTGACGTTAATCCACTGGGAATTTTTTTTTATTATTTTTGTTTTGGTAAATCTGTCTGTCTATTTGCTTGTGCATTTCGAGATGCCGTCCTTCTGTTGACAAATTCAGTTTTTCTGTATGTTTTGGATAAGAAAAATGTTGCTTTTTCAGGGGGAAAAAAGGCAAACGTACAGATTAACAAAATGTCTTCATTTGCAGTGATAGGAATTTTAAAGATAAAAAAAATAATCAGGGTTACTCCAATAAGTATTAAATTATCAGTCCTCATGAAGTTAATAGTTTTTGCTCCCAAATATAAACCTCTGAAAACATGCCATTTCTCACAATTCTGACTAGTTACAGCTTTTTGCCCTATATTATAGCTTACCCATACTGTTTATACTTCAATTACACTTTCCATTTTCAATAGTCCTTACAATTGAACCTGATGTTAATTTTAAAATTGGCAATTTATTCTTAAGCCTAATCATTATAGATGTAAACTGGCACAGCACTTCTAATACTATATACCATGTCCTATAGATTTTAGCTCCAACCACAATCAGACACACCTGGGCTAGCTTATCAAGCTCTTACTAGGCTTTCTAGAAACCAACTTGCCTCAACATGTGCAAGGATGAGCTAACATCTGCTGGACCTCCAGGACTGAGTTTGAGAACACCTGCTATATACTATCACTATTATATATGCTCAGTCACATTATGTAAAAAAGATAACTAATTGAAAATAATAATAATTATTATTATTATTATTAATGTCTATAGCTAAAATGTGGAAAATACAAAAAAAGGCACACAAAAAATACAGATAACAGGTATGCATACACACAAACTAAAAAAAGAAATTGCATCCCTATATACAAAAAAAGCATGCGTATACTTTGTGCATTCTGCATGCCATTATCTTGAGTAGTCAATGAGCCTAAAAGTTTGTCTCTCACCTTCAGACCAGAGGAGAACTCCACCATCTCTTCAGCCTGCACGTTCCTCAGCCCGTAAACACGAGCAATACCGTCACCGATGGACAGCACGCGGCCGGTCTCCTCCAGTTCAGCTCCAGTGTCGGCTCCAAGAATCTTCTCCTCCAGAATGCTGGACACCTCCGCCGTGCCTGAAAAACAAATAATCCAGAATATTTGAGCATGCAAACCATAAATAATCTAATTAAAGTAGTAGCTGTGCAACATTTAATAATCATAACCTGTCTTCTGCAGCCACGGTTTGGCGGTGTGCAGGTTCTTGGCTCCAATGCATGCTGCAGCAACATTCTTGGAAACCTGAAAATGCAAATGTAATGTTTAAAAACACTTTAAAATGATCACAAACTGATTAAAGCATTATTAATAAAGCTTGCAGCATGTAAGCCCTTGACCTTCACGTGCCAATAACAACCACGTCATTACTACTAAACCCATTATACGGTGAAAACGGCACTTAATAGTTTAACAATCACATAGATTACTAAAAATACGCTTGTTTTACTTATTATTAGGAATTAATCCGTATATGAATAGTAGGAGATCATAATGCGCCACAACGCCTCATGTCGTCATCCAAACTTCCGCCCAAATAAAAAGTTTAAATGCAAAAGCAATCAGGATGATCAAACACAAATGCACGAAAAACATTCAACACCAAATCTAATGTAAACTGACAGCTGACATGTCATAAACCCAAGCAGCATTTCCTGACCTTCAATCGGGAATGTCATTCATTGATCACAGCCTTGCTAAACATGCAACAGTAACCTTCAGGATTTTAAACGAAGACTTTATACATGATAAATACATCTGGTAAATTAAATATTACTATAGCTTAAGTTGGAGTCGAAATAATGCCAAATTAAACGCAGCAAACGCAGGCCCTTCATCATGCAAGATGGCGACGCGCACCATCACGCCATTAACAGGCGCTGACATTCACCGGTTTTGCACTTTCTGTTCGTTAAAAGACCTCAAATTGAGACTTACGAATCCGGCCCGTCGTGGAAGAGTGCGGGCCAGAGCCGCCGCGACGCGAACGGAAAGCATTTTTGTGGGTGTTTTTGTGTTTCTGGAGCTCGAGTTAGTGTCCTCCTGCAGCGGCCGGCTGGAGCGCGAGGAGCGGAGTGAAGGAAATGGAGGACGCGAGCGGAGCTCATATAGGAAAGGTCAACTGCAGACCCGGATGCAGTTCCGCCAGACGACGCGAGACTTTTATTTTGTTTTTGTTCATAACATTTAAGTCAAGGTTAAGGGCATTAACCTGCTTATATTGGTGTTGTTGATTTAAATCTATTAACATAAATAGACGGGTGTCCGGTTTCCCCCACAGTCCAAACATATGCGCTGTAGGTGAATTGGATGAACTAAATTGTCCGTAGTGTACGTGTGTGAAAGAGTGTATGAGTGTTTCCCTGTGTTGGGTTGCGGTTGGAAGGGCATCCGCTGCGTAAAACATATGCTGGATAAGTTCATTCTGCTGTGGCGACCCCAGATCAATAAAGGGACTAAGCCGAAAAGAAAATGAATGAATGAAATTGGCAGGAGTGCATGTGTGTGAATGTGAACGAGAGTGTATAGGTGTTTCCCAGTACTGTGTTGCAGCTGGAATGGCATTCGCTGTGTAAAACATATGCTGGATAAGTTGGCGGTTCATTCCACTGTGGCGACCCCTGATTAATAAAGGGACTAAGCCGAAAAGAAAATGAATGAATGAATGTTTCTATTCTTTGTTTGGATTTTGACATTACATTCAATCTTCTTCTCAAGTACTGTTAAATGGTTTTATATATGACGATATATGACTAATTACATATTTTGAGAAATGAGTAAAATTAGTTAAATATATTTTTTGAGAAATAGAAAAGCAAATTGGCACGTTATTTATGTCGTTTAATTTAAAGCAATACAATATATATATATATATATATATATATATATATATATATATATATACAGTGCTCAGCATAATTGAGTACACCCCATTTTGAAAATGAATATTTTTATCCATTTCTCAGTGCCTATAGACAATGTATTTTTGTGCATTTGAACAAAACAGATTTATTAAACATTTATTTATTAAAATAATATTTTAGTCACAGAAAATATTTAGAAATTGAAAGATAATACAATTAAATTCAAGCAAAATATTGCAAAAATAAATTACAACCTACAACATTTAAACTAAATTTCTTTTTCGTTTTTTGCTTCTCTTGATTTTTCTTTTTTTTATTTTGTATTTAATATTTTTCTATAACAAAATTGGCTGTACTAGTTTTTGGACCGTTATCGTAAGTTATTTTGTTAGATGAGCTCCAGATTTGGCTTCAATGCTGACTAATCTAATGTATATGCACAATTATAATATTGTACAGCTTCCTATTAAAAATTTTAATTTAAAAGAGAGAATATTTTAAGCTTGTATGACATATTTGCTAAGCACTGTATATATATATATATGATGTTAAAGAAAAGGGAAAGGTTATGTAAATTTTGTTATTTTTCCTTTTTTGTGTGTTTCTATTCTTTTTTGGATTTGAAATCTCCTTCTCAAGTACTGTTAAATGTTTTTAATTGACGCTTTTACAAGCCTGTTATGAAAATAATAATAATAATAATGTACATTTGCATTAGTTATTATTAAATTTACAAAAATTTTAATTTCCAATATCCAATATGAAACTAATATCATTTAAAATATCTCCTTTGTGACCTAAATCACGTTTAGAGAAATGTAGATTTTATATATATTATTCTATTTTATTTTTATTATCATTATTTTTCCATATGGCAACGCAGTGGCGCAGTAGGTAGTGCTGTCTCCTCACAGCAAGACAGTCGCTGGTTCAAGCCTTGGCTGGGTCAGTTGGCAGTTGTGTATGGAGTTTGTATGTTCTCCCTGCGCTTGGGTTTCCTCCGGGTGCTCAGGTTTCCCCCACAGTCAAAAGACATGTGGTACAGGTGAATAGACTAAATAAATTGTCCGTAGTGTATGTGTGTGAATGAGTGTGTATGGATGTTTCCCAGAGATGGGTTGGAGCTGGAAGGGCATCCGCTTCATAAAACATATGCTGGATAAATTGGCGGTTCATTCCGCTTTGGCGACCCCAGACTAAAAAAGGGAATAAGCAAAAAGAAAATAATTAATTTTTCCATATTTTCGGTAGGACGAAGTTAAATGGGACGTTATTTCAGTGGATGTTTTGCAGAAATGACATATTTGTGTTATCGTAATAAAGCTTTTCTTCGTTTTAATTATTTTAACATGTTACTACATAGAGTAAACATTGTAAGTTCCTTTGGGAAGGAATGAAATGAGATCAGTAATTAATAAGAAAAAACCAAATATTTGGCAACAAAGATGGGAAAACAGCAACACAGGTTAGGAGAACTGTGGGAGACTGTTGACTGTTCACAAACCTATAAGAAAAGAACAATTTCATGAGAGACACAGAAGGGGGAAGTAATGCTTTCAAGGTTAAGGTTGGGTCACACTGGATTAAATGCAACACTTGCATTAATAGGGAAGCATGGAAACGGTATGTGTGATGAGTGCAGTGTGGCTGAAACAGTTGAACAAATTATTTTGTCTGCAACAGATATGAGGAACAGCGTAATTATCTGTTCAGTAATATTCCAAATAGGCCAGTGAATGTCATAGACCTTCTTGGGAAAGGCTTGAGAGATAGCCTTATGTATAGGGCACTGTTAACATTTTTAGAGGACACAGGATTAGGTTGATTTAGTAGGGTGATGATTCTGTCCATTTCGGAATTAAGGAGCTCAGTGCGGAAGATGGAAGAGCTGAACACGCAGCACCAGCTTTGGTCTGAGAACTGATGCTCTGAGCTGAGGTGGATAGGTCATACCCCCCCACCCCCCAATTAACAGACATACAGATCCATCACCCAAGTGCACGAGAAGTACAGTAGGTGGCGGTAATACTCCCAAGCATAGATATATACCCTAGATATCACATAGGGACCCTGAGCATGCGTCAATAGCGCCGCCACATTGGTACAGTGCTCCTAGGACAAACGTCATTCAACTGTACTAGTCAAGACAGTGTGCCAATGTGAAGATGCTGGACTTTAGCGCTGTGTACGGGTGTAGTAACGAGCAAACAAAGAAAACAAAGCACAAAGTCATCACATTTTATAGGGAAGATTTTGTTTTTTTGTTTTTGTATGTTATGAACTTTTGTGCTTAACAAGTAACATTATTGATGATAATACAGTCTCTTACTGCAGTGACCATAAGGCAAAGTAGCACCAACTCGCACCAAATTCTAAGCTTATGCTAGTTTTGTTGAATAAAATAAGCAAACAATGTTATAAAAATATGACAAGAAGACGCGGCGCTGCCAGAAACTTGTATTATTGTCGGCTAAGTGAACGAGTCGGAGATTCATTCACAAACGAATCGCTCTCTCCGTCAGAATAAGAAGTGAAAGCAGGAGAGGGGGTGTGTTTCAGGACATGGATTAGATCAAATGAAACAGAGAAGGAGGGTAATGCATTTCCATGCACACAAACACTCACTCTTTGTCAGGAATGCCCGTGCGGTCACATCCATCAATGTAGAAAAGTGATGTAAAATTATAATATTTCGTAGTTTAAAAAAATATTTGCATACGGACCACTGGGGAAAACTAACGATCATAGATATATGTGTATATGAGTATTTCTCTGGCTTTGGATGGCCACAGTCCTCCACTTCACCTTGGTCCTGCATTCATTTCAAAGGAGAGCTACCCTGTACTAAAATGGCGGCTCTATTGACGCATTTCATCTAATAGACAACAGTAGGGTAGGCAACATCTAATGTATATATCTATGACTCCCAAGGAGTGTACGGCCAAAAACGAAAAAGACAAAGAAGTAAACATTGTTAGCTGATTGGTCGGTTGTCATTCGGCCAGCCAATGAGGAATTCGCTTTGAGAACCCGGAACAAGAAGAACAAATTTACTGGCGGGATCTTTAGTTGTTTGTTTGCTTTCGGAAGTTTTATTCAGTAAATTTGCCTAGATGTGACATACATTTACAAGAAACATGTGCGAGAAAAGCAAAATCGTGAGTTGATATCTTTATGAATAATATACACTAATGTAATCTATTTAAAATGCTCACAAATATTGCTCAAATGTGCACATCAGTGCTGCTGTTCAATGTAATGTCTATATGTACAGTGTATTTGCTATTGTTATTAGGCTTGACGTATAAACTGATTTGAATATATGTGCGTTTGATTTTGTACGACTTATTCATCACGTCCTTTTATAGCCAATGTAAACAAAACAAAGGAATACTATGTGTTTTTTGGATATGGAATTATTTGTATTAGAGTTAAATTAAGTTAGCATGCTAAATTAATACGTAGTGCCCTGTTATGTATTGTTATATGTTGTTATATATACAGTTGACGTCAAAATTATGTCAAATTATGTTTTACAGACCCAGGAAGGACATTTTCACAGTATTTCCTATAATATTTTTTCCTTATGAGCAATTCCAGCGTTATAGACGTGACATTTGCAGTAAAAACTTCCTATAGAAAAATCCACTTAGAAAGTATATGCTAGCATTATATTGAAACATCTGTTTATATTTTTTTCCAAAACAACTCTCCACAGAGTTATGGGATAGGAAAAATATTAATCTGTTAACATTTTTATGTTTTAAATAAGGAAATTAAACATATGTTATAGATGTGACTAAAAAGTATGAGTACAGTACACAACATACTTTGTAGAAATTCTGTAAATTAAACAGCACAACCCAAAATAAATAATAATAATAATAAAGGATACGAGTTGGCTCACTTTAGAACAAATAAAGTCAACCATTTTTGATTTCACATTTTTGCATTTATGTGGAAAAAGCTTCGTTATGATTGTGAGATCTCTCTGTTATGGATGTGACAGATGTGAAATTGACACGTGTGAGTTTGGTAAATCAAATATAATAGTTTTGAAACACTGACAGAAACATTTTTGAGTATTTTTACAGCACTGTAAAATATAAGCCTCTATAAATAGTTTCTCTATTTTGGTGAAAACTTAATTTTTTATGTCAAGGTTGACATTTGGATGGAAATGCTCTTATTTCTTTTAGTTTTGCTGGAGTAAAAGCGTTTTATAAGGTCAAAAAGCAATTTTAAGGTCAATATTATACATTTTCTTTTGCATAACTTGCCTAATTAGCATAATAACATAGTTAAGCATCTAAATTGCACTTTAATGTTTCAATATTTCATAATAAGTTTTTATTTTATTATTATTATTTGTTTATTTTTATGTATTATGTTCTGTAGTTCAAACAAAACCCAATAAATATATTTTGGGGGAAAAATGCACTTTAAGGTGAATACTAGTGTCTTGCTTAATATCTAGTAAAGTATTATGTTCTGTAATCATGGAAAAGACATTAGTTATTATAGATTAGTTATTAAAACTGTTTCTTCAGCTTATTCCCTTTATTCATCAGGGGTCGCCACAGCAAAATGAACCACCAACTTATCCAGCATATGATTTACACAGCTGATGCCCTTCCAGCTGCAACCCAGTACTGGAAAACATCCATACACACTTATTCACACTCATACACTTCATACACCAATTACATACACCAATACACTTCATACAGCAATACACCAATTTAGCTTATTCAATTCACCTATATGTTTTGACTGTGGGGGAATCCGGAGCACCCGGAGGAAACCCACGCCAACACGGGGAGAACATGCAAACTCCACACAGAAATGCCAACTGACCCAGCCTGGACTCAAACCAGCAACCTTCCTGCTGTGAGGCAAAGTGCTAACCACTGCGCCACCGTGTTGCCATTATTAAAATTATTATGTTTAAAAATGTGCTCTCTAAATCTCTCTATTAAGTAGCATTGGTAAATATTTTTTTAAACAAATAAAATTTCACAGGAGGGCTAATAATGTTGACCTTAACTGTATGTTATGTGGTGTAAATGTTGACATAAATATATGGTGTTACATTAAATGGCAACTCTAGGTTCCCAAAACCCCCTGTATGTCCTATATCTGCAGGTGTCCCAGTGGCTGAAGAAGGTATTCGGTCAGCAGCCGGTGCCGGAGTTTGAGGTGAACACGCGGACAGTGGAGATCCTCTATGAGCTTGCGCAGAACAGTGAGACGAGATGCAGAGAAGCTGAGCTGCTCATCCAGGACCACGAGCAGAAAATACACGAGTACAGCAGTGATGGTGAGACTCCATTACAGGCACTTTGGAAAAAAAGTCCCTTATTTATCAGGGGTCGCCACAGTGGAATGAACCACCAACTATTCCAGTATATGTTTTTACACAGCAGATGCCCTTCCAACTGCAACACAGTACTGGGAAACATCCATACACTCTCACATTCACACACACACACACTCACACACACACTCATACACTACAGCCAATTTAGTTAATCCAATTCACCTATAACCCATGTGTTTGGACTGTGGGGGAAACCGGAGCATCCGGAGGAAACCCACGACAACATGATGAGAACATGCAAACTCCACAGAGAAATGCCACTTGCCAAATGCAACCTTCTTGCTGTGAGGGGACAGTGCTAACCACTGAGCCACCATGCTGCCGGCTAAGTAAACAATGACAATTGTAATTTTTGGGTTATTTTTGGTAAAAAATTTGGGTAATTGTGGTTTATTGCAGGAGCTCATCTACAGGAAATGCTTCTCCAGGGAGTTGGTCTTCAGACTGGAGGACTCTCTAAACCCACAGTGGATCTGCTGTCAGTGCTGGAAGGCACAGCTGAAGTGCTTAAACTCAGAGACACGTCACTTGGGAGGTAAACTAAAGTATAATGGATATATAGACATGTGAAAGCGTTATTTGAGGGCAAAATGCATTGTGCTGTGAAATTAAACGGATAGTTCACCCAAAAATGAATATAATTTACTCACCCTTCACTTGATCCAAACTTATTTGAGTTTCTTTTTAAACACAAACCAAGATATTTTGAAGAAAGCTGAAAACTGTAACCATTGACTTCAATAGTACTGTATTTGTTTTTCCTGCTATGGAATTCAATGGTTACAGGTTTTAAGGGTTTTTCATAATATCCTCATTAGTGTTCAGAAACTGATAAAGGTTTGTAACCACATGAGGCTGAATACATAGTGAGGGCTTTCATTTTTGGGTGAACTATCACTTTAAACAACCTTAAAAACCTAAATAAAATCAGTTTGTTTAGGAGTAGGTCATACTGGTTTTCGAATATCTTATTTGCAGTTTGTAACAGCTGACCTTTAATGTAGTAAATGATCTGCAAAGTTCATTCATTTTCCTTTGGCTTAGTCCTTTTATTCATCAGGGGTCGCCACAGTGGAATAAACCACCAACTTATTCAGCATAGGTTTTATATAGCGTATGGCCTTCCAGCTTCAACCCAGTACTGGGAAACACCCATACACACTTATTTACACTCACAAACATGCACTACGTCCAATTTAGTTTATTCAATTCACCTATAGCGCATGTGTTTAGACTGTAGGGGAAACAGCAGCACCCGGAGGAAACCCACACCAACACGGGGTGAACATGCAAACTCCACACAGAAATGCCAACTGACCCAGCCGAGGCTCAAACCAGCGACCTTCTTGCTGTGAGGCGACAGTGTTAACCACTGAGCCACCGTGTCACCATCTGCAAAGCTGTCAATGAAATAAAAAGGATGTTAAATAAAGATGTTCTCTCTCAAGATATAGATTAATCTCTGCATTGCCTTGCCTTAAAGGGCACCTAGGTTACCCATCTTCCCAGATTTAATATAAGTCTTTTGTGTCTCCAGAATGTGTCTGTAAAGTTTCAGCTCAAAACACCCATCAGATTATTTATTCTAGCTTTCATAAGTTGCTATTTTGTAGCTCTTAGCATCAGGTAGTGGTTTTAGTGTACTGCGCCTTTAAGGCTAGTCCTTCATGCCCACCGTTTCCACGTGCCTGTCAATGTGCCTTAATGTCCTCCCTCGGCTGCGTCAGACAACGGACAGACAAGAAGGAATAAGATCTCACGTAACGTTTGTGAGAAATACTACAGTAAGACCTTTACCAATGATTATTTGATGCGTTTGTTGTGGAGTTGCAACTATGAGTCACACACAATGTCGTTACAAAGTTCACGCACACACAGATACACACACACACACACACACAGACAGCGCGGGCGTTTAGCTTGCACTGTTTTTGCACGCAAACGTGACAGGATACAGGTTAATATCCACTGCTGTATGGATATCTGCTATGTTAATGTACAAAATAAACCTGATTTAACGTCCACAAACCGAGATTGAAGCGTCTTGTATAATTGTACTGACATGCGGCTGTGTTGATGAAGTAAATCTGAAGTAAATCGCTGTAATTCATTACACACATGCACTGTTCTTGATCACATTTGATGATGATTGATGATCCTATCAAACTGAACAGACCTTTTATTCTGGTTGATTTGCGCACGTCCTGTCTTGTTTATAGAATTATGCACGTTACTAGTACAGACACATGTTAATATGCAGCTGTCAATCAATTCAGTGGGTGGGGTAACCACACTCCTATGTCAGGTTACGGTCTTTCTCAAAAGCACTCCAATTGGTCCACCGTTTTTATGTTGTTAAATAAAAAAAAAAAGGGCCAGGTGTGTTTATATCACCCCAATATGACAGTCTATACACTACAAACAGCTTGAAAAGTAAATTTTTCACCATAGGTGCCCTTTAATCAGTCATTATATTATCAAATCTTTTGACTGCTACTAATCTATATCAACATAATGTCAAAGTAATATATCTGCATAACCCCTCCTGCCTGCAACATACAAACACTCTGAAGGGGAGGGGTTTACAGACCTTAAAAGGAACCTATTATGCAAAAATAACTTTTATGAGGGGTTTAATTGCTGTTGTTTGTCAACATAATGTGAATATAGCCACTGTCTAATGATAAAAAAATAAATAATTTATTGTATTTTTTATAATCACACTTCAGGCGTCACGGTGGTGCTGTGGGTAGCACAATTGCTACTCACAGCAAGAAGGTCACTGGTTCAGGCCTCAGCTGGGTCAGTTGGCATTTCTGTGTGAAGTTTGCATGTTCTCCCCGTGTTGGTGTGGGTTTCCTCCGGGTGCTGCTGTTTCCCCCACAGTCCAAACACATGCGCTATAGGTGAATTGAATAAACTAAATTAGACGTAGTGTATGTTTGTGAGTGTTGGCGTGGGTTTCCTCTGCGTGCTCCGGTTACCCCCACAAGCTCAAAGACATGCTCTATAGGTGAATTGGATAAGCTAAATTGGCCATAGTGTATGTGTGTGAATGAGTGTGTATGGATGTTTCCCGGTGATGAGTTGCAGCTGGAAGGGCATCCGCTGTGTAAAACATATGCTGGATATGTTGGTAGTTCATTCCGTTGTGGCGACCCCAGATAATTAAAGTGACTAAGCCGAAAAGAAATGAATGAATATCACACTTCGTTAAAACATTTTCCTATTGTTGATGTCACCGAATGGGGAAACTCACACCCATTAGTTGATATTTTCCCTAATTAGCATAAACAGCCCTAAGGCCCCGTTTACACTAGTACGTTTTAGTTTTAAAATGGCGTTTTAGAAAGAAAACGATCCGCGTCCACACAAGCGTTTCACCCATCGATTCTGAACAACTCTCCGTCTACATTAAAATGGTGAAAACGCACATCACGTGACCACACAGACACACACACACACTCTCTGGCATGCACTGCAGTGCAGCATGCTTTGAGCACATACCCAAATGAGAGCTGTGCATGTCGGACTGTTCATTAGGGATCTCCTGCTGGATTTAATACTATAATATACTCACTATATTTGTTAAATGTGATATTTAATTCATCTTGCTGTCTATATCTAACTACATATTTCCCAACTTTGGTCTTTTGAATCTATTACTTGTTCTCAGGTAACGTGCTTTGGCTGAGCGCAAAGATAAGTTAGGTTAGTATCTTAATTAATGTAAGTGCGGTCACCGATTCTGCACATCTGACTGATTGCTTGCCTTTATTTTCTCTATTGTATAAACTTATTGTGCGTTATACTTTTATAATGGTCATTATTAATTATTAAAACTGATATTCAATGAAAGAGGTTTCGTATTTTCAATGAAAATGAAAGGAGGCAGTAATGTTATAGGCTTCGTTTTGTTATAAATATGCATGAAGATGACGATCATATTATGCAGCTACACGACGCCTCAACATTTCATTTTATTGTTAAGATAGTGAAACAGCATAGCCAGGATGATGTAAATGACTTTATAAAGTACACACTCGGGAGTTTGTTTTCCTTATCAAACTTGCGAAGTCTGAACTTACAAGGAGAGGATGAAGACTGAACTGTGTGTAGGCTACTTAATATTGAGGAAAAGCCCCAATCAGATAGGCGAATGTCTGCAGCCCCGCCTCCGTTTTCAGATGTCTCCGTTTTCCCCCATCTACACTGAGACGGAGCAGCCGCGTTTTTAAGCTCTGAATTGATTCAAACAAACCATATCAAAATCACTACAAAATGATTCTAATATTAAAAGCATATTCTGAGAAAAATACAATGTTTTTTGGCCTCAGATGCATTTCAACCTGTTGTAAGAGACTCCAGCACAATATTAAGACACTTTAACACACCATGCGACCTGCTCTTTTAAATGTTATCAATGTTGTGCAAAGACTTACTGTTAAACCTGATTGAAACTGGTTGTTGTATGTATCTACTGTTACAAAATGACAATTTAAATGGATGATTTAATCTAAGTCTGATGCTTGCGTTGTGATCTTTGTGGTTGATTTCACCCTCTTGGCTCTCCAGCTACATGCCTGCACTCAATAAACTGACCAATGACGTGCTGGAGGCTGAGAAAACGGACCGCAGGTTGCAGCGTGAACTTTCTGCTGTTAGGAAGAGCATGACTGCTGCAGTTGTACTACGGAAGAAACTTCAAGAGTAAGAAAACACTGATCCATGTATCTATCTATCTGTCTGTCTGTCTGTCTCTGTCCGTCTGTCTGTCTCTGTCCGTCTATTCATCTGTCTGTCCGCCTATCCATCCATCCGTCCATCCATCTGTCCGTCCATCTATCCGTTCATCCATCCATCCGTCCGTCCATCCATCTATCCGTCTAATGCATTTATTTATTTTCATCTTTATATTAACTTACCTCCCTACATCGTGGCTCTAAAAACCTAAATGTACGTTATTTGGTTTGTCTGTGTGTGAATTTTGATTTCCAGTGATTTGATGAAGGTCACACACATACAGCAGGTGGAAGCAGCTACAGCAGAGGAAAGGCTTCTTAACATGGACTTCATGAAAAATAAATCCAGAGATCTTGCATGCAGGAACAAGATTGCCCAGGTTCATCTTACTTATCATTTAATAACACCTCTCTAACGGTGCATTTTCTAATAGTCTAAAGGGAAAAACTAAAAATGTGCTGTTAATTTACTCACTAGCAAGCAATCCAATATCAGTCACATACACTGAGACTTCCTGACCCGCAAGTCATGATTTTGCCAAGTATGATGCGATCCTCGATTAACATCTATGTTGATCCTGGAACATCATTGTTGTCGGAGAATGTAATCTATACCTATTCCCTACCTCTAAACCCGAACATAACTGTAAATTAATCCTAAAATCAGAGGAGAATAATAGTTGGATAACAATCATGTAGAAGTGCATAAACCTAAACTTAACATCAACGGTAAACATATTCCTTAATTCTGATTGGCTGATAGGAATGTTTTTCCAGGATCAACACAGATGTTAATCCAGGAACATGTCCTACTTGGTGAACAGGTTGGTGTTACTGACCCCCCCCCCCCCCCCCCTTCCCATATTACTTATTCGGTAGTATCTGTGTTGTATCTTAGTGCTATTCTTGTGCAATATATATTCAATTTATTTTACCTCCTCATTAGTGTAGCATCCATAGCTCAGTGCAATATATACAGACATGGACAATATTTGAAGAAAGAAAAACTTCAGTAGAACAATAAAAAGGATTTTAGTTGAAACTGATGTGAAAATGATTCATAACAATGCAAGTTTACCAGCACTTTAAGAGTCATAAAACATACAAGCACAATTAAATAGCGATAAGTAAACCTACACTAGTCTCATGGTTCGGTTATGATTATCATGCCATCGATTCGGTTCAATTCGATATCTCGGTGCATTCTTGTAATAAAATGTAAAATTTTTAAAGGGCCACGAAACCACCCCTGTCTCAGCAGGGTGTTTTCACCCCTCTAGTTTGGAAAAAGTCCGGAAAAAGTCACTGATAAACTGATGCCGAGACCGTGGAAAAAACGCACTATGCAGATACGCGCTCGTGTCTGGATGCACAAGTATCGCTGTAATAGCCGAGAGGAGAGGGAACATCATGCCAGCCAGTCAACGGTCCACAGTGAGAGAAAGAAAAATGGAGTTTACTTTCATTTTCTCCACAGCAGTGAAATAGAGGCTTCTGCTGTAATTTCAGTGTCAGGGAAAGACTTCATTTACTCGCGCTCGCCTACCTCGCAATATTCTATCGTGACAGCGCATATGAGACAAAGGATGTCAGTATGTTATAACTGGTAAGGATCTATTACTGAACCAACACCAAAAGAAACAAATAAGTTTAACACACTCTACCGATAACCATGGTAAGTAAAATAAAAGGATAGTACTCTAAGTGATTCTAAACTTTTATGAACAAAAACCAAGATACTCTGAAGAATGATGGAAAAGTGCAGCTATTGCCATCCATAGTAGGAACAAAAAATACTATGGAAGTAAATGGCTGAGTTTTCCTGTGTGTTTAACATAAGAAAGAAACTAAAATAAGTTTTGAACAAATGGAGGATGAGTAAACGATGACAGTATTTTCAATTTTGGGTGAACTAACCCTTTAAAAGCAAATGTTCATTTTTTTATTGACTTTTTTAACCCTTGTGTGCTGTTGGGGATGTTTTCATCCATTCTAGGGCATATTTATGAAGTAATTTGGCCACAACTTTCTCTGTTTTTCAACAAATGGGATGATTTTTGGTGACAAATCATATTTTAACACACATTCTGGGAAAATGCTTTAAAAATTTTTCAAAAACTCAATAATACACTCTTGGCAAATTGACTACCCTTTGGTTATGTTGGGGGCTATTTTTGTCCCATTGACTTTTATTATAATCACATTTTTTGATTGCAAAGCCATGACACCATATAATCATGCTTTGTTTATTGTTGTTGGTTTTCCCTGTTGGGAAGAGGTCAAATATGTAATCTTTACAACTTTTATTTGTAATCAGTTGCAGTGCAAAAAAGGTTTGTTTCTGACTTTTATATAGAGTTATTTCAGTGTTTCCCACAGGCTTGAAATAAACTTGCAGTAGTAGCCGGATTGAAACACACCTTTTACCCACGTCACATGAATAGTTAACTATATGCGACAAGCAAAACATAATTTGATTTTAAACAATATTTTTATTTAATAGTTTCTTTTCAATGGGTTAAAGTTTAAAAAAAAAAAAAAGTCCACTATTTCTCTTACTTTATACCATTCCAGAGCCATGTGCACCCACTGACAGATAAAAATCTGCTTCCCTCTATCTCGCATTCAAATTCAGGTTGCTTTATTGGCATGACATTTTGTACAGTATTGCCAAAGCATTTTAGATGTATAAAATATGTAATATATTGACATCTTCAAAAAAATAAAATATACAGCAAATATGAAATAAATGACAGGAAATATTAATAAAAACAGACTATATCTAAAAAAAATAACTACAAGAATAAAATGTGTATATTATTTAAATAAGGCAAATGAGTTGATTAACCATTACTAATGGTGTATGTATATTTTGCAGCCAATTTAGATGTAATTACGTCCTCTCCGAGTATATAGTAGTTTCTCTGAGTCATTTAGATTAAAGAATGAATTATTTAATTTTTCTCTTGCTCTCGCGGCTGTACGCATACAATTAACTACAGCTTTAGAAAATGAAAGCGTTAGCCAATCCTGGACAATTTAGTACATTTAGAAACCCCTGTCGGACGCAAAAAGGTGTCTCTGTGGCTCTGCAGAGCATGTGAGACTGTCTGTGGAGTGTTGACAGTTCTTGCGCAAACACAACAAGCTGTACGAAACGGGTAAATGAGAGAAGATTTTTCACTAGATAATCGATCTTGGATGTTTGGTTATAAAAAATATGATTAATACGGCTGTTAATATACCTGAGTGGCCTGCCCAAGTAAAGTACTCCACAGAACTCCATATAAAAGCCAGAAATGTTTCTGCACAGGCCTATCTAAAGGGTTAATGCTGCCAACTAATGATCAACAGTACAAATGACAAATTTTTCCTCTTCCCAACAGGGAAAAACCACCAACAACCAAGAATGCATGATTATATGGTGTCATGGCTTTGCGATGAAAAAAAAAATCATTATAATGGAACTCAATGGGTTAAAGACAGACACTAACATAAGGAAAGTTATGTAACAACACACAAGGGCTAATATCTTTCATGAAACCTTATGCAAACAGTATCTGTGTTTGTGACAGGAGAAGCTGGACTCTCGGCAGATGGAGGATTCTCTTACCCATCAGGCCATCCTGCAGCTGTCAGAGGTAAATTGTTTACCATATTCAGGCTGAATCCATGTCAAAAAGGAAAACAATACCAAAATAATCCATGAGTGCAACTTTTTTAGTAATCCAGGCAAACTGTTTAATTAATAACATCATTACATGTTTTGTCATTGATGCTTTTGTGCACACCTACTGTGATGTAAAAACTAGTCTATTATGATGGAAAATGAACAGATCTCTTAATACACTAAAGACAAATCTGCATCCTATAGACTGGTATAAAATATAAATGTGTTTTCTTTGACCTTTAATTTGACACTTAGAAAATTGCAGCACTGAAAGAGGAAACACTACCATTGAAGAAGAAGCTGGAGCCGTTTAGTGACTTGAGCCCTGTGAGTACATTCATATTATAATGATCTGTTTAGAGTTATGGGCAATGGCCTTGTGTCTTTGTTGTTGATGTATGAGGAACTGCAGAAACCATTACTAATTCACCAACTTCACATTAGAGCTAGCATTTGAATGATTCTTTAGCGTAATATCTAAAGTGATGACAAAACAGATGATTTTGCTTACATTTAAAGATTATAAGGCTGAACGGCATGAAATGCCATCAATCCAGAGACATTTCCCAGTATTTCTCTTGCAATCGGGAATCACAATAATTAACCCCAGAAAAGCCAAAGCAGCGCAAACGTTACAGAAACACTACCAGATTACTATGGTATAAATACAGCACTACAACATACAAAAGAGAAAGATCGACTTAGAATTTCACTTACCTGTTTTATAATGATTTGATCAGCTGTAGTTAGAAATCATGCTGAGTTTTTCTCCTCTAAGGGCTTATTATGCGGTCTCTGTCTCCATCCTGTGGGTGAACAATCTGTATCTGTATGACAGGCTGATGGATGCCAACGCTCTTATAAATAAACTGCTTAGTTACATTCTAAACAACTACATTCTCGCCTTAAAAAAGCCTCAAAAGTACATTATGTTGTCCAACACCTGCAACATTTGTCAAACTGTAGTGAGTTTATTGATCTGCTGTCACTCTATGTGGGCGAAGTAATACTCAAGGGTGAAGAGGCTGTATGAGTGCTGTTATTGTAGAATATCACACGGCTATCAGCCAATCAGATTGGAGAACCAGACAGAACTGTTTATATTGCATAAATAGATGCACAGTATTTAGAACACCATTACTGACTAAAATAAATAAGTTTGTGTCCAAATACATCATTGCTTAATCTTTTAAAATGCTATTCTTTATTTCCTAATTTTCTTTACTGTTGTACTTTTTTACCAGAGTCCAGCTCTTGCACGGGTTAAAATTGAGGAGGCTAAAAGAGAACTGGTAATCGCTTCACTTTTCCCCTTCACTTCATTTTTAATTTTCAAGAATTGTACCATTTTTAATATGACAGACAGACAGACAGAATTAAATTAAATATATATATGGCTGGGTGTTATGGCAGAAATGCAATCTCGATAATTAATTTGCATATCGAAAGATAACGATATATATTTTGATATAAGTTGTTAATGCTTCTAGCTTTAAAAGAGCATCCCAACAATGACTGTAGCCACAAAGATTAGAGCAGGGGTGCCCAAACTCGGCCCTGGAGGTCCAGTGTCCTACAAAGTTTAGTTCCAGCCTCATTCAGACACACCTAGGCTATCTAATCAAGCTCTTACTAGGCTTTCCAGGTGTGTTGAGGCAAGTTGGAGCTAAAATCTGCAGGACACCAGCCCTCCAGGACTGAGTTTGGACTCCCCTGGATTAGACGGTTCAATAAATAACATTTTTAAAATATTATTAACAAAAACAGATTACACATTACACACAGACTTATGATACACAATATAAAATATCAAATTCTAAAGAACTGTAATTGACAGCATATATACAGTACACAAACAAAGATATACTAAAACTAAACAATTACAGAATTATGTTAAAATAAATGTTTTAATTGATTAAAATAGTAAAAAATAATCGTCATTAAAATATACAACAGTTTAATAGTTAATACTACTGGCAGGAAAGTGAATCGAGCTCGCTAAACAATACTGGGTGACGTAGCATATCTCTAGTAGTAGTAGTAAACTTTATTGTCCTTGACAGGAAATTTGTTATGGGCATCACCATATTACTGCAGACATTCCATAAAAACAAACAATAAAAACAATACAAAATGCAGTAGTTACAATGAATTATAATGATAGTTAGGATAAACTTTTGTTATATAAACCCACAAACGAATACAAAGCATTTCTTATATTGGTTCAACCTTCACTTAGGGACTCTATATCTCCAACCAGAGGGAAGCAGTTCATAATGTGGAAACAAAAAATTAGTTGGATCATTCAGAATCCTGTCCACCTGATTAAGGACACAATTCTCATATAAACTTGAGGATTAAAATACTCCTAGTTTTCAACAATTGTCCATCCTGCCCACATAGCAAATTGTTTTTGGCCCAGCTCTGGTCCACACAATGAGTTTTTGCTTGGCCCACATGCCACAGTGAATTATGGTACATGACTGGACCAAGTCTGGCTTCCATATAAGGGCCAAACATGGACCATGTCTGGGCCTAGTCTCAGCCAAGTTAATAACCCATAACTCGGCCGACTAACTCGGCATGTTTGGCCATTATCTGGAAGCCATATTTGGTGCATCACGACTACAAGGAAATTGATAAACCTATGAGAATTGCACTTTAGGCACTTTAATTATGGTAATGGTTAATACTAATATAATTTGTAAAATAATAATTTGGGTAATAAAATTCATGTAATGTAGGTTAAATTACGCAACATACAGGAAACAATCTTGATTGTTTCCTGGATTAAAATGAAGCCATTAGAAGATGCAAACAGAAAGATGTAAATGACTTTGAAAATCTAAATATTTCTTTACTCGATAAATAATTCAAATGTATTTTAAATGTGGGTCAAGATAGGCCAAACATACGTGACCCACATATGAATTTTTAACATCTGAGCTATATACTACATTTGACATCTGGCCTATGTCTTGCGTGCCGCCTTAAACATGGTGCCACCTCTGTCAAACATGGGCCATGTTTGGCCCACATGATGTTTGCTAGAGCCGGATGAACGCCTGCTGTTCCAGCTTTATGCCAAATTTGGCCCAGAATTCTTTGCTACCTAGGCGTCTTTACGAAATGCATCAACTTAGATTTACCAATATCTAAGATCTAATATCAACACAATTACAGAATCCTGTTGTTGCATATTGCTGCTGTGTGATTGGCTCTTAGGTCAATATTGACTAAAAATGTCCATAGCTTATCATCGTTATTGACATACGCGATTCGATATGATATTGTTGATTGACCCAGCCCTACATATATTTATATAATTTATATGAATATATTTAATATAAAATATTATATGTATATATATATGGGTTATTCTCATGAAACCACTAAAACAACATGGCACTTAAAATTTTAAATATAAAACTTGCTAATTTGTTAATACAAAAAACATCATAATAAAGACAACACTGTTCTCTATGAAGCACAATGTGTAATTTCAACATAATTTACTTATTTTTAATAATTTTACAGCATTTTCTACTGAAATTCTCATTACCGAAACGTGTCCATGTGTGTTTGAATGTGTGTTATGTTGTAATTTAAACAAATTAGCATAAAAATTTTAGAGTAAAAACAACTGAATTGTTCTAATAGATTATCTTACATGACAGAACAAATAATATACCGAATATTCATGTATAATGATAATGAGAAAAAACTGAAAAACGATGTGTCCGTGACGGATGTTCTCATCCTCCGCAACCATTTTAAAGTACTGTTTAAACACACATAAAGAGTTTAAATAAGGTTTAATTTTGAATAAAGAAGCACATGGGCCAGTTGTTTCAAGACGGCTGAAAGAAAAGAAGATATTTTATATTTCTCCAGTTTAATGTAAAATTTTCTCCTGTCAAAATGGTTAAACGACTTTTTGATTATCATTACCGAAACAGGTCGTTTTCTACATTTACATTATTGTTAAATTTACAAATGTTTATGAAAACAAACTTTTTTAAACTCTTAATTATATGCACTGAGAATTTTTTTCTAAATCATCATAGCTTCCCTATCATTAGCAAAACACATTGAGGCACCTCATTCTCTGCAACTCTTTTCTCATAAACCGCAACCATATAAGGACAGTTGCAGTAGAGAGAACATCTATTTCAGGAATGAGAATTGCATACTAGGTTCATAACTCTTTTGAATTTAATGTTAATTTAAAAATGTACAATCTGTTTATATTTTGCTTTGATTTGTTTCATTTTAGACAGTCAGCAAGTGAAAAAAATATATTTTTTAGCAAAAGCTAGGTTGAGAAAAATTGTATACAGCAACACAGAACTACTTGAGGAGTACAGAAAGAAGGAAAGAGAGAGGTTAGATTTAGGAGATGGCATAGCAAGTGTAATTACTAAAAAAAACAACTCTACAGTGATAATTTAGTTAACCTGCACACACAGTGTACACACACACACACACACACACACACACACACACACACACACACACA
>CAIGQZ010032680.1:1430283-1478676 GCA_903798205.1 Danio tinwini
ACACACACACACACACACACACACACACACACACACACACACACACACACAGGGTGAGAGAGAAAATAACCATTAAGTCAAATATGAACATTTAGAAAATATTTTGTTTGTAAAAATACAAATTCACCATGATTCTGAAAAAAGTGCACGCGTGTAAAGGGGTGACACTAAGTGAGAAACACAAACAGTGCGTCATACAAAATGTTAAGCCTTTTGTGTAGTCTCTGTAGTCATATGTAGTTTTTCAAACTACAAAATTTAATTAAAATACAAAAATATACACCTCAAATCACTTTGTCAAACAACAAATATCGAAACCTTGTTAGAAAGAAGTATTTTCACAAGCAGCATTGTAGAGATCGTAATACAAGAACCTAGTGTTTACGCCATGTCATTGCATGTATTTTTTAATGACATGAGGGTGCTAATCTGCCTTTTGTTTTTAAATGACTGTCTCTATTTTACCTGGAAATACCAAGTGTATCTGTCTGTGGACTGCAAGACAAGGGCGTAACATGAAGGTTCGTAACTTGTAGTAAGTTAAAGAGGCGTAACTTGCAGTTATGGAGATCCCATTGAACCATGTGAGATGTCACAATGAGATGTTATTGGCAAGATGGCGGAATTACTTGCAAGATTTTCACCACATGTTTTCAGGAGTTTTCCTCAAATTTATACACAAGGAATTAACTTGACATATTATTATATTCATTCATTTAGCAACTCGCTGACTTCTTTGAGCACATCAAGTAGGAAAGCCTCTGCAGCTGTACGTTAATAACGTGGTTGGATTTAGGGTTGTACTGTAGTAGTTATAGGCGTTAAAAACTGTGATGGTTGGGTTTAGGTGTGGAGTAGGTGTAGATGTTAATAACTGATGGGTACACCGTCATTTTACCGACAACATAGTTTGACATGTGGGTCTCCATAACTTCAAGTTACGCCTCTACTACAAGTTACGCCCCCTTCATGTTATGCCCCTGTCTTGCAGTCCACAGACAGACCGTACTCGGAAATACAGCACTTATTTAAACATTATTAAAAATAAAAATTACCAAAAATTACATTGTTTTTAATTACATTGTTTTCAATAGGGGAAATGTATGTTAATTAATGCAAAAATACCCTCTCAAAATCCAAAATAATATAAATATTATATAAATTTTATTAGATTAGCTAAAAAAAACAACAACAGTTGGTACTTTACTGTTGTTCATCCCTTTTTGACCAGCTAAGACCACAAGTTTGATTCCCAAATAAGGAATACCAGAGGGTTAAAGCTGTACTATAGACCACACCATCTACCAGGGATGATGATTAATTTCAGCTTATCCAAGCAAGTGGAAATTATTCTTTGAAATAATTTTTTTGTTATTAAAGCCCTAAAAATGAAATTGAAATTCAATGTTGTTTTTTCTACATTAAATGTATTTTTTTTTGTCTCATACATAGTATACCTAAAGTCAATATTGAATAATTACCCTATATTCTGCAACCTATTTATCATTACCGCAACCAATGTTCATTAAGTGTTATTTATTTATTTATTTTCAATCTTTTGCTTTTCAGTGCATGTGCATAATCTACAAGTTATGTCCTTTCAGGTTAGCCACATCATTTTGAAAATACATCAGGTTTAATCAAAATGTATTAAAAAAGGGTTGTCAGTTGTGTATGGTGTTTCGGTAATGAGAAAAACTATCAAAATAAAAACCCTGTTAATTAAAAAATAAATGTTATTTCAAAATCTCAAGTAACTGTACATGACGGTTAATAATCTCTTTTTTTAAAATGTCAATGTGAATTCGCTTTTTTACCAGAGTTGATTTTTCAGACTGTTGCGGTAATGAGATTTTTCATTACTTCTTTTTGAAATTATGCTCAAAAAGGCACTAAATGATATGTATATATTTTTAAATTAATGTTGACAAACACTCCAGACTTTGTTTCAAATATCTGCAAAAACAAAAAATGTATTTAAACATTTTGAAAAAATTTGGTTTGAAGATTTTTAAACTAAGTTTTCGTGAGAATCACCCATATATATATATATATATATATTTAAGGTGACATGGTGGCTCAGTGGTAAGTACTGTCGCCTCACAGCAAGAAAGTCGCTGGTTCGAGCCCCGGCTGTGCCAGTTGGCATTTCTGTGTGGAGTTTGCATGTTTTCCCCGTGTTGGCGTGGGTTTTCTCCGGGTGCTCCGGTTTCACCCACAGCCCAAACCCATGCGTTATAGGTGAAATGAATTAACTAAATTGGCTGTACTGTATGTGTGTGAATGCGAGAGTGTATGGGTGTTTTCCAGTACTGGGTTGCAGCTGGACAGGCGTCAGCTGTGTAAAACATATGCTGGAATAGTTGGCGGTTCATTCCGCTGTGGCGACCCCTGATGAATAAAGGGACTAAGATGATGGAGAATGAATGAATAAATAATATAATTAGGTATGTATTTACTTTTTATTTTACAGTTTAATAACTATCTCTCAAATTGTGTTTCGTCCCAAGGCTGCCCTGGATGCTCAGCTGGAGCAGAAGGTGGACTTTATGAACACTTTATCTAGATAACTTTAAATCTTTAATGTTTACTAATAAATTGTTCGTGTTATTAAATGTGACTTCTAACTTGTGCCTTTTGCAATAAACTCAATTCTTCTCCGAGTCACGTGGTGGCGCCTTTTGTTTTCCTTATCGCCGCCGCCGCAGCGGAAATGACGGTTAGACATTTGTTCCAGCGACGGCTAGTGGGGACATTTTAAATTAGCAAACTGCGCTAAAGCGGTCGGAAAGTCGAGAACACACCGCAGTTAGCCCACTAAATTTCACCAAACTCCAGATCTTTCTCGTGAATATGGTGCTGCTCGCCTGAGATGCTCCAGAGGGGACACACATGAGGACAGATTTGCTCCAGGTAAGCTGTTGTCGTCGGTGGTTATTGAGCGCGCTCGGCACTGCGCCCTTCCATTTTGAGGCTGTACTGCAGTTTTGACCCAAACCTGTCCCGGTTTCTCGCGTTTAAATGTGATTATATTCATGTAGACGTGCTGTATCCACTCAATACCAGAATAAAGAGCACTCCAGCAACTTGCAGACTGAAAGTGTTTCAGCAACAGTGTGTCGCAGGATGAGTGTGTGTGCTGCAGTGCCTTTATTCAGACGATGCAACATTCATTCACTTATGTTTACGTTGTTTAACTTTCTCTAGTGTTTTAAGCGCGCTCCACTTGGTTTAGAGTTGCACTGTAACGCGTGCACGCGCTGCTTCATAAACTGACTGGATTTTAAAAACAGGCATGCATTATTGTTGATTGCAAATAAGAGTTTGTAATGTTTCTGACAGATAAACTCCAGTAAATACGTTATTAATTGCAGTTCGCTGTTTGCACGCATTGCGATATGATTAGAGCGCGCGATACCGGTGAAGCGCGTGCGTGTTGCGCGCGATTCGTGTTTCAGTGACCGCGCGAACTAGCAGTCAACTAATGTTTGCAATGTTATAGAAATTCTTATTAAAATGCAATTGATAGTCACTAAAAAGCGTTAATGATGTTACAATTGCTGTCTTAATAAATTTGAGACTCTTCTTCAGAGCTTGTAGAAAGTTTATTATTATAAATTCTCCTTTTGATAGCTGATATCTGAGATCAGGTTGCTACAGTTTTTGTTATAATTGAAGAGTTTCCGTCTGAAATGTTCATCTAAAATGAGCATTTTTCTCAGCCTCCTATGTTTGTTCAGCTATTTCACTTAAAAGACCATGTGAATAGCATATTTTTTTGCCTTTTAATGTGAATTTACTAAACCTGCACACAGAAGCCTGAGAAAAAAATGCTAATTTTAGAAGTAAATGTCAGATGGCATTTAGAGGTTTTAGCATCTGAACTCGTTATTTAATGTTCTATACTAATAAAAGTGCTATCTGGCAATAAGATGTAATGTTATATGGTTTTCACTGATAAGAATTGTCCTATTTCCTGCCAGGTGTATATATACAAATATTGAATAAATTGAATAAGCCATAATTACCGGCTTATGCATTTTCAAATGTCACATTAGTTGTCCTTTTGATAGCCGATTTCTGAGATCATTTTTCTACAGTTTTTGTTGTAAACGAAGAGTTGCCGTCTGAAATGTTCCTCTAAAATGAGCATTTTTCTCAGTCTATTATGTTTCAGTTGTTTCACTTAAAAGACAATGTGAAGAGCATATTTGTTGCCATTGAAGTGATTTTACTGAACCTGCACACAGAAGCCTGAGAAAAATGCTAATTTTAGAAGAAAATATCAGATGGCATTTAGAGGTTTTAGCATCTGAACTCTCTATTATAGTAATAAAAGTATTTTCTGGCAATAAGATGTAATGTTAATATTTGGTTTTGATTTATAAGTCAAGTCTGCATGATATTGGAAAAATTTTACATTGCCATATTTTTTTTTCTAAGATATATATTGCAATATAAATATAATTTCACCAGATTACTTAAATAGCTCTATTTGGAAAGTCAATTAGATTTATTGGGATGACAGGGTTTCTGCGGAGTCTTAAAAAGTAAAATTTAAAAATCGAAATTTAAGGCCTTAATGTCTTAAATTCGCTGTTCTAGGTCTTAAATATTTTTGCACAGGTCTTAATTTTCAAATGTCCGTGTAACGCTACGTCTAATGCTCATTTAAATTATTTTTTGTTGCTGTTGCTTGGTTTTTGTGGTGTTGTAGTTCTTTATTTCACTAGTCTAAATGTAATTTGCGGTATTACAACGACAAATGAGGCCGACATGCAGTGCACGGCGAATGTGACGTCATCGCTGTGTTTGTGCGACATGATTTTGGCTGCCGGGGCTCACGTAATGTTTTGAGACACGAGTAAACACTGAACAGTTCGCACAACACCGCATTTGATTTAAGTTGAATATGAAACACTTTGAAGAGATTTTATATGAAACAGGTACGACTGTACACACATCTTTAAGATCCGTCCATGCGCGATCATAGCGATAACCAGATGACCAATAATTCTTGGCTAGAAATTGCAACAGCAGTGGGAAAGAAGGAAAGTTTTTGTAAAAGTTTGGAAAAACCTGAGGGAAAAGTTTGTTGAAACAAAAAAAAGAGGCCATGGCAAAAGTGGAGACCCAGGTAGTTTTAGTATTACAGAATGTTTTTCCACAGTCATAGGTTTTACACTGATTTATAGGTTACAATTTTGAATTTAAAGCAATTTACAAGTTACAAACTAAAATTAAGTAACAAATTATGTCTTTGATACAGTTATAGTCAGAATTATTAGCCCCCCTTTGACATTTTCTTTCTTTTTTCAATATTTCCCAAATGATGTTTACCAGAGCAAGGAAATGTTCACAGTATGTCTGATAATATTTTTTCTTCTGGAGTCTTATTTGTTTTATTTCGGCTAGAATAAAAGCAGTTTTTAATTTTTTAAACACCATTTTAAGGTCAATATTATTAGCCCCTTTAAGCTATATATTTTTTCGATAGTCTACAGAACAAACCATCATTATACAATAACCTGCCTAATTACCCTAACCTGCCGAGTTAACCTAATTAACCTAGTTAAGCCTTTAAATGTCACTTTAAGCTGTATAGAAGAATCTTAAATATCTAGTAAATATTATTTGCTGTCATCATGTCAAAGATAAAATAAATCAGTTATTAGAGATGAGTTATTAAAACTATTATGTTTAGAAATGTGTTGAAAAAAATCTCTCCGTTAAATAGAAATTGAGGAAAAAAGGGGGTCTAATAATTCAGACTGTAACTGGAAAGGAATATATGAACCTATCAGTTATACAATATATTGATGCCCAATTTCTAGGCTTTATTAGTGATAATGGTCACAAATGTTGGAGCAAGCCAAGTTCTGTTGCCATTAATATTTATTAACAGGTAGAACTGTCCGAGATATGAACAAAAGCAAGTGATGCATCATTTAGATTTAAAAAAATTTTGATATAAAAAATCTTGAATGGCTATAAAAATCTTTATAATAAATTTTAAAAATAATAAAAAACAATTATCTTAAATGATATTAATGATATGACCTAGTTCTGTAAACTTTCTACTTCTCTGTTTATCCGTCTGATTTTACTGACTGTTTCTTTTGACCGTCCCCTGTCCTTTAAAAGAATATCTCAATGGCGAACACGTCAAGTATAAAAGCCTTGTCCGTTTCGTGAGGTGCGCGATGTGGTGCCAGGCGAAAGTATAAATTAGACTTAAGATGTAGTTTTTTTCTGTAGTTCAATTGTGCATTTAAACCTGTCTTTAGTACTGTTAAATTTGAATACATTTATTTTACCAATAATTTAGTATTTTCTGTTTGTGTATGCGTGTTTTTGATATTGTGATATAGGTCTTAAATTTAATACTTATTGGTCTTAAAAAGGTCTTAAAGTCTTAAATTTGACAATGATATCTGCAGAAACCCTGGGATGATTCTGTTGGGGACTGAAATATATATTTGTAAGGTAGTATATACATATAATAAACAAACTGCAATCATAAAGACAATGGAGCAAATATTAAAGTGAAATAAACAATGTTTTATGGTTTTTTGAAACCAAATAATCACATTTTAAAATAACGTTGCCTAATCTTTATCATATAAATTATTCAATAAAGATAATCTTTATTAAACTTCTTAATGCACTATTAAAATGCTTTAAACTCTCTTTAAATGTTCACAAACACACAGGCTCTGAAACACTTTGCAAATAAAAAAACTTTTACCCTATGATTAAATTCCTCCGTCTCTCCACAAATCACATGTGTTTTGACTTGTGGTTTCTGATCAAATATAATTTCAACTCAACATTGCATATCCTGTGATGTGACTATTGCGATATCGATGCTCAAACGATATTTTGTGCAGCCCTAATAAGAATGTCCCATTTCCTACCAGGTGTTTATATACACATATATTTAGTTTCACATATTTTGGAGTACGGCTGGGCCAATAAATGATATTATATTGAATCACAATAAAATTTATGTCAATAACAATGATAATCTCTGGACTTTTTTTACTCTGTATTAGGGCTGCACGATTCTGGCTAAAATGAGAATCTTGGTTTTCTCACGATTCTGTAATGTAAAATAAAGGTTAATGTGAGCTATTATTATTGTTAATTCACAAACATATGTTACAACAATGATACTATTAGGCCTATGTAGGTCTACTGTTGGTTAAAATGCTTAATTTTGTATAGACTTGGAATGGTGGACTTCAACAGTTTAAATTTGTCCTGGTTGTTAATTCATAGTAAAGTGACATCAGAATGAAGTTTAATTATTATGTTTAAGACATATGCTTGTCATTTGTCATTGACAACATTATTAGACCATTTTTTTCATTGATAAAATAGGAATCTTGTATTAAACATTATATAGGCTAATTATTATAGGCTATTACTGTAGTATATAAAATCTTATATAGGCTAGTAGTTATACAGACCCAGTAAACATATTTTTTATGCACAAACACTTTGTGTTTGCTATGATAGAAATAACATCAAATGCTTGCCGTAATCAACTTTAAAATGTGATGTGATCATTTAAATGATGTGCGCACTTTAAGTTTTGCTTTCACTGCCAAGTGCGCTCATGTTATGGCTACTACCGTGCAGTTTCCAAACGATCGCTCTAGTGCAACAAACTGAACATTATTTACTACTTTATTGCCTGTGATTCACAGCAGCAGGTTCTGTTCACTAAAGTAGAGTACTTTGGCAGGCACGCGCGTGTCCTCTCGATAGTAAACGGTGTGTCAGCTTGTGTGACTTCGCGGCCGTGAATACATCATTACATTAAGATAGAAAATACATTTTGGGGTGAATTATACCTTATAAATACAGTATGCAACACTTTCAACACCATTTTGGAGGTGTCTGTTGCTGAGCAACGCATATAAAGTTTAAAAACTTGTGCGACCACCTTTACATATTTCTCCTGACCTTGAAAATATAATTGGCTGAATCGTAGAAAAGCTGAGTTAAGATCGTGTGTAGGGTCGAATCGAGATAGTGATCTTTTTTTCAATTAATTGTGCAGCCTTACTCTGTATTGATCTAAGAGCCAATCACACAGCAGAAATGTGCAATAATGGGAATCTAAGGTCCAATCCCAATCCTACCCCTAAGCCCTTACCCCTTGTCCCAATTCTCTTTAGCTTGAAGGCATAGGGCTAAGGGGAAGGGGTAAATACCCCTTCGAACTGAGATTTTTTAGGACCAAACTCGAAACCAAGGGGTAAGAAAATTACCTATAATACACCAGCCACAACGGCAGCATAGCTGCATCCGGAAGTAAGGAGGTCCACAAATTAGTATTTTTTTATTTTATTATGAATTTTTACAAACAAACAAACACATGTTTTTATACATTCAAAACCGCGTTCGTGTTTTACCGTCATGCTTTTTAAGACAAACGCTAAATTTCGCTATCTATAATCCCTAATAATAACTCCTCTAAAGCAGTACCACAACATACTGACACTCGAACACCCTGTCAGAAAAGTCTAGTGGGTGGGGGTCTGTGTGGTAAGCGTGAGAGGTATTGTATTATTCTTCATTTACCCCCACAATGGTCAGCCGTTCAAGTGGCAGCTATATGTAAAATTTAACACTGCTCATGAAAAGGCCGTTATTGCTATTAAGAAGACATGCAAATTATATCAATATAAATGTGGGGCGGGGTGATGGATAGCAATGCTGGCTTAGCATCTCGAAGTTTATCAGCCATTGGCGATGGACAATGGCATCATCTATCGGCCCAACCCTAATTGGGATTGGGCCTAAAAGTGTGCTAAATTTATCGGTCAGAAATGTTATGCCATTTAATGGTCCCTCCGTTTTTGGTGCCTTCTGTCATTGTTAGGGTACTCTTTTTAAATCTGGAAGCATTGACATCTTATATCGAAATGTATATTGTTATCGCTCAATATGAAAAATAATAATCGAGATTGCATTTTTGTCATATCGCACATCCCTATTTTGGAGTACTGAATAAATAAGGCGTAATGACCTTATATATCTGCAGATGTCACATTAATTCTACATGGAAAAGCTAAAATGACAGACATATTTCAAATTCCTATATTTGTATTGTATAAATATTGCACTTTTACAGCTTTGTAATGTGTAGTCTTATTGTTATACTCCTGTGTGATCATTATATTGCCAAAATCTCTGAGTTACTGTAATGCAAGTTTGATTCAGCATAATTTTTAGTGCACTAACAAAAAAAAGCAATTCACACAGATCTGTGTAAACGACAAATGACTAAATCTGCAAAAACATTGCATCTGTACAAATTCAGTCCTGTTTTCAGGTCACCAGAATGCTGCTGTAGAGTAAATGAATGGCATGAGTTCATCTTTTAGTTTACTCTTAATTTGGACTGCAGTGTTTTATTGCACAGCTTGTGGAAAACATAAGTGGGAATTTATAATTAGATTTTCCAGTCAGAAGTTCTGCAATTATATTGAAAACCCTCCTTGTGTTTTTATACATAATATTTAATCGGATATACCTTGTGCATACATTTCATGCATTGTGACCGAAGCCTCATTAAACATGTGAACGCATCAAAGATCTTAACATTTATGCACATGAAGTTTTGAAATGGTTTCAAGGCCATTGGAGTCGGATGACATGTAGTGAGGTTGAGAAGAGCTTCACTGGAGCATGATAGTGCTTTATACAATACAGATTGTTTCAAAGCAGCTTTACAGTAATAAAAGAAAATAACAGTTAAAGCTAAAGTTGCCTTTTTTATATCGATGTCTATACTGGTTTAAAGTCTTTTCTATTTGTATATATGATGTATTTAAAGGGAGTACACTCATTAAAATTGCTGTTTATTTACTACTTTAAAACCCCACTTAACTTAAATGTTCAGTCAAACTCGAATCCAGTTTCAGCTGTAAAGTCTTGTGATTCTGACATTGTTTTAATCACAGTTGTGAGTTTATATCTTACAAATACATTTTTTCTTCTTCTTAAGAGAGTTCAAGGTTTTAAATGTGCTGTTTGCGAGTTTTTAGCATGCATTCACACTATACAATGTTGGTCTGATTAAATGGCTTCGCTGCAACTTCTCTATTATTGCGGTTCATTTAAACAAGTGTCAGTCATGCTGTCTGAACACTACTGTGAAATCAAATCAGCAGACCGAGAGTGCTAAAAAGGTGGGTCTCCGACTGCAAACAATTTCTGGTGTGGTTTAACTGATATATGAATATAACATGACATCTAAATGAACCAAAACAGGTCATAAAATTAGCAATGTTCAAGAATACCTGGTGTTGGAATCATAGTTGCAGTGTTGTTTCTAACATACGGTTCAATTCGTGCATCTTCTCACTGCAGATCTTTGACAGAGGAATTCCTGATGCTGTTTTGACTAATTCTCAAATTTGATCTTATCATAAGTTCTTAAAGGGCACCTAGGTTACCACTTTTTCCAGATTTAATATAAGTCTTTTGTGTCTCCAGAATGTGTCTGTAAAGTTTCATCTCAAAACACCCATCAAATTTTTTTATTATACCTGTCATAAGTTTCTACTTTGTAGCATTTAGCATCAGCTAGCGGTTTTTGTGTACTGCGCCTTTAAGGCTAGTCCTTCACGCCCACTGTTTCCACGTGCCTGGCCCTCGGCTGTGTCAGACAACAGACAAACACGAAGGAATAAGATCTCATGTAACGTTTATGAGGAAAAACTACTGTAAGAATCTTACCAATAAGTATCTGATGCATGTTGTGAAGTTGCAAGGATGAGTCGCACAATGTTGTTGCAAAGTGCACACACACACACACACACACACACACACAAACACACAGAGCTGACAGGCACACACAGACAGCGCGCGTTTAGCTTTGCACTGTTTTTGCACGCAAATGTGACAGGATACAGGTTAATCTCCACTGCTGTATGGATATCTGTTATGTTAATGTACAAAATAAACCTGATTTAACATCCTCAAACCGGGATTGAAACGTCTTTTATAACTACGTTCACACCGAAAGCAGCGAGAGCGTCAAAGGTCGCTCTGGCCGCCCTGGCGACGACGCTGTCTGTCTTCAGCTCCGGCAGCGAGAGCGTCAAAATTCGCTACATTGATCTCTTATTTAAAGGGACCATTGCAGCATATCGAATCAAATCAGTTACATTCTCGCACTCCTACGTCAAGTTGCGGTCGGTCTCAAAACCGATCCAATTGGTTCACTGTTTTTGTTTGTTAAATAAAAAAAAAGAAGCACTGTGTTTTTTTATATCACCCCAATATGACGGTCTATACACTATACATACACATATACTATACATACACAGACATACACATGTCTGTCCAAACAGCTTGAAAAGTAGATTTTTCACCATAGGTCCCCTTTAACTGATAAAAGTAGCATTGCATGTTTGCACATACAGCAGTCATGTTCAGGTTAAAATACAGCATTGTTTTGGATGTTAAGTAAGTTCTTCAAATAAATAAAATAAACATAATAAAAGCCATTTTTATATTGCATCAGTTTTGCTTCTGATATTATGAACCAAGACTAAATGTATCTCAATTTATTTATTTTTATCTAGATCAAACTACAGTAGCTATGTTTCCATCTAAAAATGCAAATTAACTTTATGAGCAAAACTGGATTATTGCATAAAAGATGTACGAATAAGGCACACTGATTCTGTCCAACAAGTCAAAGAGAACAAAATCGTCACTTCCTGATTAACTGGCGCCAAATATCAACAGTAAAAACGGAATTTGCTGCGATAAGAGAAGCTGTGTGAATCTTTTCTTCATTTAATAAATGACTTTCGCTTCAGAAGGCAATCCTGACACGCAGTGAACGCGCAGTGGCGTTTGAAGGCGTAAGATGCCGAGCACAGACGCTCTTGATTCTGGAGGACATTAACAATATTATAATACTAATCTTGAGGTGGTTCATTTTAAAACGACCAAAACAACATTTTAAGATGTTTTACAGTGTGCTCAGCCTGCTGGGTTTGTCCATTCACACACATTTTTATCATCACATGATCACTTAAAACAAAATCACATTACCTTTTTTTAATGCGCATATTGGAATTTGTTAGCTAAAAGGGTGTCCATCGCAGTTTATGCGCATCTTTTCTTATCGAATAAATTTTTTTTATCCTACTCAGTTACGCGCATATGGCGTTTCCATCAACCTTTTTTTATGCGCATATCCAAAATGAGCATAAAAATAAGTGGATGGAAACGTAGCTATTGTGAACAACCATTTAAGGCTGGTTTATACTTGACCATTCGCTAGTTCGTTTGGGTGTGCGTGGCGAATGTGATGTCATCGCGTTGTTTGCGAAGGTTTGCTTTGGGTGCATGCGACCTGATTTCGGCTGGAGGAGCGCACAATTTTTATCGACTTGATCGAACAGTTCACGTGGCGCCACATTTCGAGTTGAATATGAAACGCTTTGAAGGGGTTTTGTCTGAAACCTGTATAGACATCTTTATGATCCGTCCATGCGTGATCATAGGGTTAACCAGATATCAATAATTCTTGGCTAGAAATTGCAACAGCAGGAAAATTTTTGCAAGTTTAGAAAAACTTTAAGGATAAGTTTGTTAAAGCCAAAAAGAGGCCATGGCAAAAGTGGAGAACTAGAATATGTTTTTCCACCAATTTTTTATTACAATTTTGAATAAAAAAAGTTGCAAAACTAAAATAAAGTAAATTATTTCTTCGAAAACTGTTAAATAATATTTGAACCAATCAGCTTACAATATGATGCCCTAATTTTCTTGGCTTAATTGGTGGTAATGATCAGGAATGTTGGATCATTATTGCCTTTTTAGCATATCAGTAGAGGACCATACTAGCCAGACAGTAAAGTATGAATTGTGAAGTGGGCTAAATAATAAATAAAAAAAAAAAACGGCAGCATTTTTTAAGTGTATTTTTATTTTTTGGCTTTTATTCTTTTCATAATAAACAAATACATTTGTAGAGCAACCCATGTTCTGTTGTCATTCATATTTTAATAAACTATAATAGGTAGAACTGTCCTATATAACTATATAATACATTTTATTATTTATAAATATAGTAAAAGTAATTAGTTTAAAAATCTTGAATGATATTATTGATTAGGCATGGGCTGGTATAAGATTCTGACGGTATGATAAGTTTGGATAAAAATATCATGGTTTCACGTTATTACAGTACTGTGATCACTGCTCCAAAGTCTATTCTTTTCAAATGTCTGGGTAAAAAACAAAAACTTTTTCCCCCTTTTGAAAACAAAATATTTTATTTTTTGGAAAGATTTATAATGTTTTGAAACCGTAAACATGGTCAGGCTAAACAATTCAAATGAATTGAGTCTTCATTAGTTTCAAAAATACAGATTTCTTTACAATTTAAAACGGCATCTTTGGATTTTTTACTGCTGAAGATACTGTTGTCCTAAAAAACAAAACAAAAAAATATATATATAAATGAATAAAAATCTTACACATACCTTAGGAATGATATTACAGAAAATGTTGTCTGTTTTAAAACCTTGACCTTTCCAAATAGCGGTATACCTTGAAAACAGTTATCGTCTCATGCCTATTATTGATATGAAGTAGTTCCAGAAACTTCCTTCATTCCGTCATTTTCTTTTGGCCGCCCCCCTGTCGATTTAAAGAATATCACAACGGCGAATGCGTCAAGTATAAACACCTTTAAAGTATTAATCAGCCTTTAGAAGTTGTCTGACATTTTTACTTGGTCATAATTATCTTTTAATAATTAATTTCCATATTAAAATGGAGGCGGTGCAGTGCTTATAGTTATATAAAAATATAACTAAGAATTTAAATGAATAAATTCCCTGTTAGTCATCTGTTAGATTGACCTTGTTGCTGTTTTCCAGGTCAGCCGCCCCTGTTTATCGCCTAGCAACTGCCACTTCAGAGTCTTCACCCCTGGCCTCGCCCTCCAGAGATGACTGATGCCCAGAAGGCCAACGAGCTCCCTGAATGCCCCGCAGAAGGCGGGGCCACAGCAGAGGAGCAGGACATGCCACTGAGACAAGAGACCACGCCCACCAGCTCTCCGGCCGGCGAGGACCCAATCAGCTTGCAGAGTCCTGACAAACAGCAAGCGCCTGGCTTGCTCTCAATGCCCTGCTTACTGAAGGAGCTTCACAGAGACTCCGCCCCTGGGCAGCCGCAGGAAACCGCTCCACCTCCGAACACCGCCCAGTCTGGCCCGCAGGAAGACAGCGATTCTTCAGTTTGTCTGCGGTCACCTTCGTCTTCTGGTCATCTTGGAGACTCCGATACTCTATCATCTGCAGAGGAAGTAGCTGCACCCACTCAAACGGCTGGCAGGAAGTCGCGGCGCTCGCATTCGGAGAGCGACACATCCACTGTTGCGATGGCGGCTAAGAAGAACCGCTGCCAGGAGAAGCAGGTGAATGGACGAGTGCGAGTTCGAGGGCCCCGCAGCCAGAGGCAGAAGCAGCGCATGCGGCAGCTGCGGCAGAAGAGGGAGGCGGCGGCCAGACGCAAACCTGACGTGCTCCAGGACAGCAGCACCAGTGACAGTGACATCACAGCGCACTCGTCTTCATCATCGCCCTTAACGGCTTCATCCGACAACGAGGGAGAGACAATCAACTCTCACGCACCAGGTAACTGCACAAACACACACATATATACACAAACAGACACACAGGTAATGGCCTGGGGTCCATTCTTCGTACCTCGCTTCTAGTACACATAAAGCTCACATTGCTAGTTTTGTGGTGAACAATTCATCTGCGCATGTCATTAAAAGAAAAACTAAATAGTTTGCCCCTTGTAATCTAAAATTAAAATCTGAAAATGTACTTCCTGTTTGTTTTCAGTTAAATTCTCAGATTAGGTCTGTCTGAGGTACTGGGCGTGTCTAACATGCTAAACCACGCCCCTCCAGCTGTCCGTTTTGACAACGAACAGAATGGTGAGGAGCAAAGGTTGAAATAACTCTCCTAAACCCTTTTCCTGATCTACTTTACTACATCCAATCAGCTTGCAGTAGAAAAAACAAGCCACACCCACTGTTTTCTCATTTAATATGCCATTTCTCTGGGAACTGTGTCACAATACATTAAAATTAAACAGTCGCAGTTTCCGGTTCATGCAGACTATAAATGAATTAAGCACAGTTGGACCTGGAACATGTAAATTCTACAGTGTCAATGTTTATATTAGGCTTTATATTTTATATTTAGCTTTAAGAATGAGAAGTTTCTGACTTATTTGTCCTAATTTGTGTTATTATTTTGCTGTATAATCATTAGACAGTTACATAAAATGTTTTTAAATAACTTATCACAATAATTTCTGAGACTATGTATTGCACAACAAGATTTACTTAATTGTGACAGGCCTGGGTGTAAGATGGTTTGGCGGATCCTGGGTCTTTTAATTGTTTTAATTGACCTCTGACAAAATTGTGCAGTCAGATTAAAATATCTGGATTTATTTATTCTTAGATTACAGCTAGGGATGCTCCAATCAGGATTTTTGCAGCCGATACCAAGCACCAATTTCTTGTTATGGTGATTGGCTGATACAGAGTACCAATTCTGATGCTTTAAGCTTTTATAATGCATAAAGCACATTTTCCCTGTAAGTATGACTCTCAAGTCGAGATCTCTCTTTACCTAAGAGAATAAATAATGTCGTATATAATCCCTTAAACATGTCTCTTATAACCATTTAGTGCTGACATGTCATGGTCAGAAGTAGCTTTACAGAAAATAATAGATAAAACAGAAAAAAAATTGGTAAGAAAAATGACTAACAATGCAATTTGGAAACACTGCAAATGATGGAAGAAGAATTCAACATGTCTCAATGAAGAAAAAGTTTGGAGCACATATTTGATGCATAAGAATTTAATCTGCTTTTATAAATATTTGTTTATTGCAATAAGTATATTACAAAAAGGTGTATATTATTAAAGTAATTGTAACTTTTTTATTTCATTAATGTTCAGCCAGGTTTTAGTGAACTTGCAATATTGTCAAAAACACAGAACTTTGTTATATATGTAAAAAGGCCTAAATGCATCCAAGGCCATTCCAATATTATGCTCTCCAACTAACACGTCTGTGACGGCAGCGACAGGAGCAGACAGCGACAGCCTCACAGCAGATCGTTGAGAAAGACAGGGATGTGGACTCTATCTTTACTGTGTTATTCATTTAACCTAACAAATGTAATGATGAGAACATCACTGTGCCTTTCGCGATCTGTTCTCTTTCTAATTCCCTATGGTCTCCGTGATTTCCGGGGTATTTTATCTAATTAGCGGGCTTCACCGATCCTCTCGCGGAGCTTCTGGCAGAGCTCATACAGTTGGATGAGACTTTAGGTGAGATCACTCTGCTATTTCTACTGGCTTCACACTTTGTCAAGTATAGTAGGCTATTATTTTTATATATATATTTTTTTATTTAGATTTTTCTTTTAAAGCCTTTTTTTTACGTGAAAGTATTTGTTTCTTAATCCTGTGGCATAAGTCATCACTGGCTATTTAAAATAATTTTGCACCAAAAAAGGATTTTGACATTTGAGAAGTGGTGTGCATATTTATTTCTTCACAAAAAAAATTCAAATTTGTCAGAAAGTCTGAAATTGTAGTAAATTTGGAGCATTCCGTCGGTACATGCCGTCAGTGTCACCTTTACTTTACATGACACAGTCCTGTTTTTAGGAAATGAGCTTCTCCTGAGCAGGTTTGAGTTTGCAGGCCTATTGCTATGATGATAACTCTTGGGTTAGAAGGAAACCATCCTGAATCCTATCAAATACAGCTAACAGAGTAATCCATGTACGAAGAATGGACCCCTGTTCTGAACAAACCGATTCACTGATGCATCACAATTCATTCTCAGATTCTGAATTGAGCCACATATATTTATTATTTAACAACTAATACAAGGTATATGATTAAGAGTCTGACCAGTGCAGCCAATTTTACTGAATTATTCTATTAAAATGTATGTGTTTTTTATTTATTTATTTATTTTTATTATTATTAATATTAGTAGTAGTAACACTGTTAATAATAATAATAACAATAATATTAACAATAATTAATGCTGCGTTCACACCAGACACGGAAAAAGTGTCAAGCACGAGTGATTTACATGTTAAGTCAATGCAAAGACGCGAATAGACATCTTGCGGCACGAATTGAGCGTTTTGCGCGTTTGACGCGCTTAACATGCGAATCGCTCGAGTTCAAAAATCTGAACTACAGCAGACACTCACGCTGTGTTAACCAATCAGGAGCTTGCTGTTGTGGGGGTGTGATTATGATGTAGCGCCTGTTGTTGGTGTCCGGGGGAAAATCCTCCTACCTACACCGACAACAATTCATCAAACTGGGCTCGGCTCAGTCAGAAGCACCGCTAAATGATTTCATCCAGGTTCAGTTTCTGGAGGAGTTTATGAGCTCACAGAGCTGGGTGCACCTCTAAAGGATCTAGTGGACTCAGACACTGCTTTAAAGGAATCAATGCTGTTTTTCAACCTTCATAAAGCACATAAACACTGTTATTTTCTCAATAAAATCCATATTAGCCATTTAGCAACGAAGCTACAGTCACCGGGCAGACAAAAGCCCTGCCCATGACACGAATCCGCGTCTGTTCTGAAGTGAATTTGACACGCGAATGAAGTGAGTAAACTCAAAATGTTCAAGCGTCTGTTTGCGCATGAATTGCGCGATTTACGAATTCACGAATAGTCCCGTTCCGCGTCTGGTGTAAACGCAGCATAATAGCTTTTAACAAAAAAATGTATGTATGAATTTGCTTAAATTACAGCTGATTTATAATTGATTGTATTACTAATTATGTTACTTGAAATTTCAACAGAAACTGCTTGTAATGTTTTATTTTAAAGTTAAACTTAAAAGAACTGTATAGACATTAAAATAAAAAAATGTAAGAACTGTATAGAGGGTGTCACGGTGTCGCAGTGGGTAGCACGATCACCTCACAGCAAGAAGGTCGCTGGTTCGAGCCTCGGCTGGGTCAGTTGACATTTCTGTGTGGACTTTGGATGTTCTCCCCGTGTTGGCTCCCGTGGGTTTCCTCCGGGTGCTCTGGTTACCTCCACAAGTCCAAAGACTAAAAGCTAAATTGTCCATTGTGTGTGTGTGTGAAAGAGTGTGTATGGATGTTTCCCAGTGATGGGTTGCAGCTGGAAGGGCATTCGCTGTGTAAATCTATGCTGGATATGTCGGCGGTTTATTCCACTGTGGCGACCCCTGATGAATAAAGGGACTAAGCCGAAAAGAAAATGAATGAATGTAAGAACTGTATAGACATAAATGTTCAAAACAACACTTTTTTATTTTTATTTTTTTACTATAAGCTGTTCGATGCTAAAATAACCCAGAAAAATAGACAAACGCTCACACAACATTACAATCATTCATTTTCCCATGGCTTTGTCTCTGGTTTATTAGAGGTCACCACAGCAGAATGAACCACCAACTATTCCAGCATATATTTTGCACAGCGGATGCCCTTCCAGCCACAACCCAATACTGGGAAACACTCTTGCATTCACACACACTACGGCCAATTTAGTTTATTCACCTATAGTGCATTATCACTCTATATCACAGGTGTCAAAGCCAGTTCCTGGAGGGACGCAGCCCTGCACAGTTTAGTTCCAACCCTGCTTCAAAACACTTATCTGTATGGCGGTTTCTCAATATGCGTTCTTCAGCATTCTTGCATCCTCGTGTTCTCCTGTAACGTCATCATCAACAGACAAAGTTCAGCTCCAAAACTCAAGACCGCAAGAACAGAGGACACATGAAAGTTTCCGGTTGTGTTCTTGATATCTAGGATGCACTGATGCAGATTTGAGCACCGAACTCGCTCGAAGTCCCAGAAGTCATTGCGATGGGTTAAAGGCGGTGGGACGCACACTATTTTATATAGATTTATTATTAAAGTTTAGAGATATAAGTAAATGAACTAAATGAACCGGTGAAAATAAACATTACCATGAAAATCTTAAGGCATAAACACATTAAGGGTGTTTATTTGCTGAAGTTCCTATTAAAATCAGTTTTATTTGTATTGTGCAAAGTATATTTGTAAGGGTTTTGAGTGTGTTAAACATAAATTGAAAAGGGAAAAAACAATAAATTATTGTATAAATGCTGTAATGTTTAAATAATGTTCAGTTAAAAACACATAAAGGTCATGTGACCATCAGGAAGAACGCAGCATCTCATTTCTTACACGACGCGTTTTCTGTTCTCACGGTCTCCAGAGTTTGTTCTTCTGAGGTGCCCTGGCAAGATCGGTCTCCACAAGAACACAACTCCGTTCTCTGTGTTCTTGGAATTAAGAAACAGTCTAGGTTTCAAACGAGCCTGAAGGACTCAATTAGTGTGATCAGGTGTGTTTTATTAGGTTTGGAACTAAACCATGCAAAGCTCCGGCCCTCCAGGAACTGCCTTTGTCACCTGTGCTCTACATAAAATAAGATGTCAAAAGACAATACTTTTCAGTTTTAGTTTTAAAGTAAAAATATTAAAGAACTGTTAAGATGTTATGGTTGGGTCGATAGACGATGGCATAATCTATCGCAGATGACCGATAGACATCACAATTCTGAGCCCGCATCGCGATCCTCCACCCCGCACTTGTTGCAGCAGCAACCCGCTCGCGAAAAATACACACTGAGGCCCCGTTTACACTAATACGTCTTGGTTTTAAAATGGCATTTTTAAATGAAAACGATCCACGTCCACACTGGCGTTTCATCTAGCATTTCTGAACAGCCCTCCTTCCATACTAAACTGCTGAAAACGCACATCACGTGACCACACACACACACACTCTGTCATGCACTCCAGCAGTCAACCCAAAAAGCAGTGCACATCAAGGATGTACAGTTGAATGGCGTCTTACTTTAGTAAGTTAAACGTGATATTTAAAGGTGCAGTAGGTGATTGTCTTCATAAACATTTTTTGTTGTGCTGGTTGAAAGTCTCTTCACACTTCAATAGTAACAATTAAAGTAAATGATCTAAATGTGTTTATGTGCTTTTATATTCTGGATAAGGCATAAAACTAAAAAGAGTTCATCCAATTAAATAGTGTCGAACCGACAAATAACTCCATTACGACCGATAACCGAAACTGTCAACAAATTTTAATTTGTGCGCAGCCTCTTTAAGCAGACAGATATGTCACACGCGAAGCACGGATCTACCGCTGACAGAGGCTACGTTCACACTGCAGGCAAATGTGGCCCGAATCTGATCTTTTGGCCCATATGTGACTCAGGTCTTGACAGTGTGAACAGCCCAAACCGCATGGAATATGATCTTTTCACTTCAGAATTGTGCCACTTTCATCTGTAGTCTTTAATCAGACACAGATCTGATGTTTAATCAGACACAGATCTGATGTTTTGCAATGCGACCGCAGTGTAAACGGTTATGTCGGATTTTATGTGACTTTTACATAATCTTAGAACGACATACGTCATCATTCTGTGCTGCAAACATCATCTACACCTCTGCATAGTAGAATAACACACAGGGCGATTTCTTTACCACAGAAAGTTGGTTGTTCATTTTGAAAAAGATTTTGAAGGCAAAACTGGTGCTTGTTAACCACTCTGGTTAACGATCGGGGCACCGAATGATCGCGATGCTAAAGAGCGTCAGGGGTGTTGCGAGTGATCTATGCACAAAGGAGCAGGCACTTTCATTTTAAGGACGAAGATTATCTCCGAGCTAATAAAGGGCAGGAGCTCAAGCACCCAAACCCCCCATCTGCACGTGTCTGTTGTTTATAACGAAGTAAAATAACTGCAAATGGAGATAAACCAACTCCGCCTTCACAGTTCAGTCTGCGGCTGCTCATTAACCCTTGATAAGTTCACTACACCGGTGGTCAGCCAGACGTGCGCCGCGGTTGATATAAATCACAAATGATCAGTGTTTTCAATCACAAGGGACTTATTTTAGGTTTCAAATGCCGAAATACACATAAGTAGCAGAACAACCCTTTACAGTTCATGTAATACACCATGGTTGTCTGTGAAAAGGGCAATAATCATATTAAGCATAATCTGACAACATGCTTCATACAGTATACACATTGTGTGCATAATTAATTTTGTGTTGCCCGTAACTATACTTCTGCACATGCGGGTCAGTTTACGACCATGATCTGTTCACACTGCAAGTCTGATATTGGCCACATTTATAACAACAGTGTGAACAGCTAGACAAAAAAATCAGATCTGAGAAAAAAAATCAGATTTGAGCACTAAGCCTCGCGATGTGAACGCAGCCAGAGAGACGTCTGGCAAACTCTGCATCAACCTGAACTTCTTTCTGAAAGACCAGCGTGGCCTTGTATCCATAAAGAAGGTTTGTTTCTGAAAGGGCTTCAGCTAAAAATGCAGAATCAAAACTTTTCTAAACCCTGAATTAATATCGGAGTTGCTTTTGCGCTGGAGGGCGATATGACGTTATGCAATTTTAAAACAACGATCTAAAGGGTGACACCATGGCTGAAGTATTTATTTTAGACAGTTATGTTTTAAAACTATTTTAGCCTCGCAAAGCTGATGTAGATTGTGTTATTGTTTATGAAGGGTTTAAATGCACAGAAGTGTTGTTCAGCCACTGAAAGCGTCCGGCAAAACATTGGCTATTTTCAAGTTCAAAGAGTACATTTTACAGCATTGATAATATAGTCAGTTAAATAGACCTGAGCATTCGTTTAGTTGTTCAAGTGAAAAAAAGCAGATGAAAACAAGCGATGCACAAGGATCAGTGAGCACAGTTGAAAATGAAAAGTCATTCGTTGTCTTAGTAGTGTAATGCGTGGTTTCTGCTACATTCATTCTTCCATATCGGGGCGCCACATCAAAATTCATCCCGCCACGGCTACATAACAGCTTCTCATTCAAAAAATTGTTGTTTTTTTTAAAATAGCGGGTTATAATCGCATCAAAACGTATTAAAAGGTAAGAGAATTATAACAGCGCAAACTTTTCTGTAATCGTAGTGCTGTGCGTTATTTGTTTAACCTTTTAGAGTGAAATACTGACTGACAAACTGACTAACAGGTGCGTGATGTGCGAGGCCAGCAAACACAGCATAGTTTTCAGTTAAGATGAACAAAGTTTCCATAGTTATACTTTATAATCTATGGCTTTGCATACAATGACTTTATATTGCTGGAGTTTATAGCCGTTTCACTTTACTTACTTCAGGACGCATTAATGCCGCTCTGTAGGTCTATTGGACGCAATTATAAATGTTCCTAGCAAATCTAATAAATGTTGGAGACCTACTTGTTACATAAATGCACTAAATCGCACTTCAGCAGCGTTTATTAAGCGCGCACAAGAAAATCTGCACTTGAGCAGAGTTTATTTGAGGGCGTGCAAGAAGTTTTGTGTACGAACAGAGGCAATCGGCGGTCAAGCAAAGAGATTCGCATGCTCTTATTACATGAATGTGATCTCGACTTGTTCTGCGCTCATGACATTTGTCATTGAAAAAACGCAATTATCACTATAGGTAGTTGGTAGATCTGTGTCTACCAGTCCTGCCGCTACAGCTGGAAAAAATCCTAGAGGAAACACTGGTAATGTATGTATAAATGTAATTTAAAAAGATGGCAGGATATTTCTGTTTGTAGCACTTCTTTTTTTCTTATCTAATTTTTATTTAGTTTAATAACAAAACATAAGTAAACGTGCTCTTCCGCCTAACCAGCTTTACTGAGGTGAGAAGTTTGATTCATATTTACACATTTGTTCATCTTTGAACAGTGACAGCCTGTGACAGTTTTGGGGAAATATAATTCCTGCACCTGCTGGCCTGTCAACAACTACGCTTGATGAAGTGCGTGTCTCCACAGAGTTTTCTAACTGGTGAATGACATGATCTGGTGTTATATCCAGTCATTGCACGTTCATGACGTAAGGAGGCGTGGCTTTGGAAGGTAGGGTAGGGTTGTAAAATTTCTAAGCTATTATGCTAAGGCTAGCATTCTGGCAGAGCACTTACTGCACCTTTAATTAATCTTGTCTTTATCTAACGACTCTTCGATCTTTTGAATCCATCAGTACACTGCTTTAATCTTGTGCTTTTAATGTGTGTACCAAGTTTGTCGACGCCATTATAATGGCACAGACCACTCTGGCTATTCATGTCAGAGTCCCATGGAAAATGTGATTGACAGGTGGTAATTTGTGTAACTTATCTTTATTTATGATTTGGTTATGGGTAAAACAAAGACCATGCTGGTTAGGTAGTTGAAATGGTAGACTACAAATAATTAATTCGGTATGAATTTATTTATTATTCCTAAATGATGCTATCGTCTATCGCGATGTTTTACATTAGACGTCGTATGATGCCAAATTGGTCGACATCGCCCAACCCTAATAGACATAAAAAAAAAAACATTTTAAAAATAAAATACAGATATTCACAACAATATTATAAATGCACAAAACTGTATTAAAGAAAATCAAATTGAAAAAACTAGTGAAAAATGTTTGAACTATAAGAGCTGTCCAATACCAAAATACCCCCGAAAAATAAACACACACACACATATTAATTCTAGCATTTTCTTAGTGCATAAATCTTTCAAAATAAAGGCTTAAAGTGTTCACTGCTGCTGTTACAAACTGATGCATTGAGAATCGTTTTGGAATCAGATCAGAAACTGAATTGTGAAGTTTTCTCATAGTCCTACCAGCAACCAACCAGCACAGTGAAGCATCCATGGTGGCGTTTCATTTCATGCATTTATTTTGGTGCATGTTGACTGAATGATACACACACACACACACACACACACACACACACACACAGACTCATGAAGGATCTTCTGCACCACTCAGGTGTGTTCATCTCTGCATGTTGAATGACATCATATGCAAAGCGGCAGGCGAGGAACATTTTTCCAGTATCAGAATACAGCAGCCCTCTGACTTCACACTGACCCCTGTTGTTAGCAACCTAGCAGAATGACCCGTTAAGTCTTCAATATTCATGATCCATTTTGCAAATTTAAATCATACACACAGCTTAATGCAAACAAATACACAGTATTATTACATGTTAATATTGGTTCTCTTGGAAAGGCTTTATATACTGCAGGATAACTAAGTTTATATACTGCCAACCCGTTACAACTCTTTTATTTTTGACCAATGTAGTAATGTGGTTATGTGAAGCTGCTTTGGAATGATAATTATTGTGAACAGCAATTTATACAAGTGGAATTTAATTGAACTTTGGGTTACCTTTTTTGTTCCATTGATAGTAAGAAACTGTTACCATTGCTGAGGAGAACAATTCAATCACTCATATTATTTTTGCTCAATATTTGCGATGACATGATCAATTTCATGCTGTTAGTTTGGAGGTAAATTGTGACATGTATTTGCATCATCGTGTCTTGTCTTTCAGTATTTGTTGTCTTTGTGTCTTCTATCTGTGGCTCGTGTGTAGTTTTTCTGCAGTTTTTTTCCCCCATCATTGTTCTTTAGATTTTTTTTGCATAGAAAGATTATACATTTTTTGTCCAAAGCACTACATGTGCATTTTGTCATCGGGCCACCAGAGGGCGTTTGCCTTTCTTAATGACTACCACACTGTACATGGTAGGAGATGACTCTTAGTATGTGTGATCACAGACGGATTAAGGACATTATTTATTGGGCCCGGGGCTTTAGCAAACCTAAGGGCCCCATTTATTTTATCTCCTAAAAAACAGCCTTTTTGCTATTATTATTATTATTACTAATATTAAATAATAGTAATTATTAGTATAAAAAAATTATAGAATTTCCACCATTTAATTTATTATTGATTTATTATAAGCCTAAATTTTTCTATTTTACTAAAACATGAGTACAAAATACAAAATTAATTGCAGAACGCGAACTTTAAATTTTAAACAGGCTGCAAAAAATCTGAAAAAACAAAAGTTTTATTTTCAATACTTCCTAAATGAATGCTTTAAGTTGGGTTATCTTATAGGCCTAAAAGTTTATACTTTAAACTTTAGCTGAGCAGAAATCCCTAAAATATCTTTAAAATCTATGCTTCTAATTTCCCATTTGGTCCCAATCAATTACAGAAGGTTAGCCAGTGTTTATTTTTATTTTTGACCTCAGATATAGCCCATTGTCTGATGAAAGCCCGCGCCAATATTTCATTTCTCTGGATTATTACTTTAATTTTTATAATAGGGGAAATTCACTTATTTAAAAGTTTGCTTTCTAGCTAGTTCAGTTAGACATAAACCATGTGTTTTATTGAGATACTCCGCAGTGACGGACATTGAAAACTGTTTGTTCTTTTGAAAAGGCTATTTGATTTGGTCGTGCGCTGTCTAGGTTAAGGACATGATTGTGCAGGTGTGCGGCTGAGACTGCGGTTCAGTTATGAGTAGGTCCAGATGGAATCTGCGGACACTTTTTGCTATTTCTGCGCAGAATTTTGCAAAAAATTTGATTTTGGGAGTATCATAACTATAACTTTATCCTGAAATAAAAAATAATACATTTTTAACTTGTATTTAATGTTTACAATGCAAACCCAATTAGATCCACTTTATTTGGTAAACAAAGCAAGTCTCATATATATCTACTAAAAGAAACTATATTGTAAAAACTATATTGTAAATAAATCATATGAGTATTTTCATATTAGTCAATATTACTGAAATTAATTAAAAGCTGAATAAATATGAGTTTACACAAGTAAATAAACAATCAATGATGGGCTAAAGATCTGAGGAATTCTGCACTCGCAGATTCCGTATGGGCCTAGTTATGAGTGCTGATTCCTCCTATCCCGACGTCTCTTACTGCACATTAATAACGGAAACTGTTTGAATTTTATTTTTTGTTCTACAATGCTTGTTTGGTTAGCCTACCTTTCACTGGACCGTTCCCGCGGTAAGCTGAAATGAGGAACTGTCCTGGGAAATAAGGGACTTTCATGGGGAAAAACGGGGCATCTGAGCACCCTTATGGAAGACTAAGCAGGGCTACTCAAAACTCTGATTGAGCTACAGCCACTCCGAGCCATAGTTCAGAGCAGGGGTGTCCAAACTCGGTCCTGGAGGGCCAGTGTCCTGCACAGTTTAGCTCCAACTTCCCTCAACACACCTGCTTGGAAGTTTCTAGTATACCTAGAAAGAGCTTGATAAGCTGGTTCAGGTGTGTTTAATTGTGTTTGGAACTAAAATATGCAGGACACCGGCCCTCCAGGACTGAGTTTAGACACCTTTGGTTTAGAGGGTCAGTTTTTGAACAGCAGCGAGCCGAAAGGAATACTGCTTATTAGCGACATGTGAAAGAACGCAGAGGCGTTTCCCACATCATAGTACAAATTAATTATTTAGCCAATCAAGGGCCCCCCTCATCCCGTGGGCTCTGGGGCTTCAGGCCCGCCTAGCCTTTACGTTCATCTGGCCCTGTGTGTGATCTTTTGTGGACCTCATAATTATTCTGTACTTATACTAGTGACATTTTTGCAGTTTGGTAGCTTCAGTTTTGTTACTTTTTTAGCAACGTTTCAAAAAATTTAAGTAATACTGTACTGTTTATTAACTACACTAAATTGTATTTCATAATTCTTTAGTCAGCTTATTTTGGTGCATTTTAAAGTTTTATTTTATTATGTTGTTGTTGTTTTTTTAGCTTGCTTTCATTTAAACTGTTTATGAAAAAAAAGTAGTTTTAGTTTTAATTAGTTAATTTCTACATGGCTTTATTTTTAAATTTAGTACTTTTGGAACTTGTTGCCTTAGCTTAAACTTACTTTGAATAAATATTCAAGTATAATATTCATATTACTGATTTGTTTTACAAAGGTTTTTTTGTCATATTTGAAAGCCAAGCTATTTTTGTAACACATTCACCAATTTGAATTCATATATATATATATGTGTGTGTGTGTTTGTGTGTGTGTGTGTGTGTGTGTGTGTATATATTAATATGTGTATTTAATATAAATTCTATACCTAGTATTTTCATTACCTGATCCTAAATAGTTTTAAAATCACCTTCATAAATCACACAGAAAATCTAAATAATATCAGAGCAAAGAGTTTTAAAATCACCTTTGTAAAATACACAAAATATTGTAATAATTGCATTGCGAAATGTTGTCTGGGGTCTGATTGATAATTTACACACAAACCTTCCTAAAAATGAATGTACACCAGAATTAACTTATAAATGATTATAGCTCATATAATGATTAAAAGTGGTTCATTAGGCAATATTTAAGTGAAATATGTGTACTTAGTTTGTGCGCATTCTCCCATCAGGTTTCTTTTTTAAAGATCACAACTTTTGCGTAGGAACATTTCCGCCAGCGTTGTGTGTACGCCAGGTTTATACATGAAACCCCTTGCCCTGTGATTAATAACCGTAAAACAGTGTAATGGTGGCAGTAGTTGACCAGTCGTTCATACAAATTAATTTGTACACTCCATTGTTCTTCCACCTGTTTCGTGAGGGCTGGTTTAAAACGTTGGTATCTTTCCTCAGTGTGTGATCTTTTAAGCCATCTTTAGTCATGACCATTTGGTGAAATGTACCCAGAATGCACTGCGAGAGCTGCATGATTGTTTTCCAGCATGCTCGCCGGTGTGCACGCTATAACGCCGCTCCTTTCTGCCTTCCTGTGTGTCTGACGTCTCTCTCTCGGCACTGCCGTCTGTCTTTAAGCTGGCCATCGCCGAGCCGACACTTCTGGAGCATCAGCACGTGGGCGGGGCCAACTCGACTTGGGCGTGGCCAGTGGGAGCCTGGGCGGAGTCTTGGAGGAAGCTCTTACACGATTCGCCGCGATGCAGAGACAGACCGAGGAGCGATTTCGCGTGTGGATGGATAGACTGACCCGCCTGCACTCGGATGATGACCTTTCGTCCAGTGAAAATCCAGAGGGGCGGAGCCACGTCAGCTCCTTCCTGCCATCATCGGAGTCACAGGAAACACTGGCGGCCTATCAGATGGCGCGACTCAACGCCATGACGGTTCCTCCTTCTCCCCAGACTGCTGGTCTCAATGGAAACGCGGAGTCGTCTGAACCAAACGTTTAAAGAACGTTTAAGTAACATCTGTGCCGACTCGCTGAAGTGGAGGCTTAGCACAATGCACAGACTTTCTCTCTTTATCTCCCATTGAAGCTTTCATTCTCTCATTCTCTCTATATCTCTCTCTTTGTTAAAGAAACTGTTCACCCAGAATTTAACATTTGATCCTCTTCATGCCATTCCAAACCCATTTGACTTTTTTCTGTGTGAGTTTTTCAGGAGTATCACGCCATTTTAAAGAGAGAGTTCATTCAAAAATAAAAATTTTCTTTTTTTTTTTTTCTTCTATTTGAACATAGTTAACAATAGCCATTGACTTCCATAGGATTTATGGAAATCAATAGCTAACATCAACTGTCTGGTAACCAGCATTCTTCCAAATCTATTTTGTGATTTAGAGATTTAGGGTAAAAATAATTTTTTTGTATGAACTGCCTCTGTAATTAGTGCTGTCCGGCCCCTGTTAAATCATTTAAAATAGTTATTACTTTAGTTTGTTTTCAAAGATAAAGCTATATTGCACATGTCTAATGAAAGACAAAATCTATAGCTATGTTTCCATCCACCTATTTTTATGTGCGTTTTGGATATGCGCATAAAAAAACAGTTGATGGAAACGCCAAGATGCGTGTAAATTTGGAAAATGTGCATAAAAAACATATGCCCATAACTAAGTAGGATAAACTTTTTATTCGATAAGAAAATATGCGCATAAACTACGATGGAAACACATTTATAGCACAAATTTCAGTGTGCGCATTAAAAAAGGTCATGTGACTTTGTTATAAGTAAAAATGTGTTTAAATGGACAAACCAGCAGGCTGAGCACATTATTAACCATCTGAAATGTTGTTTTAGTCATTCTAAAACACCTCGCCATTTAAATATTAGCGTTATATTATTAATGACATCCAGAATCAAGAGCATCTGTGCTCCGCGTCTGACACTTTATTAGATGAAGAAAAGATTGAAGCTGCTTTTCCTACTGCAGAAAATTCTGTTTTTAGTGTTGATATTTTGCGGCAGTTAATCAGGAAGTGACGAGTTTGTTAGCTTTGACTCATTGGATGAAAAAGCAGCTTTATTCGCACATCTTTTATGTAATAATCCAGTTTTGCGCATAAATTTGCGCATTTTTTCCATGATGCTAACGCATGATAGCATTGTTTAATCTAATTGCATGCTGTAGTTTAATTGACTGCCGTTTTAAATGCTGGCACTGTTTAAAGTAGTGGATTCTGATTGGCCTAATCATTTGTGAGAGAAAACAAAACTCAAGTAATTTTTAACAGCATCACTCCTCTCTTCATCTATCATTTTAGTTATGGTATTCATTTCCCATAGATGAACAGTTTGCCTTTGCATTTTGGTATCACATTTAGCAGATTGTGATTTTTACGTAGTTACATTTTTGCACCAATACAAGCAATCAGACCATTTAAGATTTGCTGTATAGAACAATTTTGTTGTTTTTGGAGGTTGACCAGCAATGCACCAAGCATTCCCACACAAATTATAATAAAAAGGATGATAAAAAGAAGTAAAATCCAATTAAAAGTGCCCACGAGATGTATTTAAATGCATGTTAACACCAGGTGGAAACTGTTGCATTTCCTCTGACCTCTGATCTTTGAAAATGCTTGCCTCATTTCCACTGAGTGGTATGGTATGTTATGGTACAGTTACAATTCTGTACAGGTCATCCAGATCAGACTTTGTGAAGAAGTTGGGATCAACGTTATTCTTGCTCGAAGAAGAAAGCCGTACGGGCTGTTTATATATCGTATGTTTTGTGTGCACAAGTTCAGTGTTTCAAATGCAGACAAGTGCACACAAATAAAATACGTAAGCTTATGTTGTTTTCCACATGTTTAGATGCGACATAAACAGCCCCGTAAAATAACAATAGGAGGACACACAGCAGATCCTGCTATTGCTTCTTGACATGTGACTGTTTGTCACAACAAAAGACAAGCTTTGACAATGCCTCATTACTGCGCACCATCATTTTATTTTTACAGTGTCAGGTTTTGCCAATTTAATTAAAAATCGCACTAATGCTGATGATAAACTGGGCAACTTCGGGAAATGATGCCTTAAATGAACAACCAGGTAAGACATAGGGTAACTAATTTGGGCAATTGGTTACAGATACTATGTTCTTTTTCATTCTTAGTAGAAAAGTATTCAAGAAGCATCGATTTGCAAAATTGCCCAAAAAGTTGCCCTGTATATCATCAGCAATAGTGTTGTCGTTTGCCTAAATATTTTTATTAAATCATTAGTTTAATATGGATTGATTTGGGGCTGCACATTATATCGCAAACTTATCGTTATTGTGATTATGATATATGGATCACAGATGTGTGTGATTTTTAAGTTACATTTATTTTATGCATTGCTGTTTATATAAATTTGACCAATTAGATCTATCCTTATGCCCACCTCCCCATTAGTTGCTGTTCTGCTATTGGCTGGAGCGACACAATGGTGAAAGTAAACACTAATAGTGAGAGTCGAGAAAGGAAAATGTCAGAATATCTGCTGCGGTTTTCACTCATTTTTAGTGTTCATAAATGTTTACACCCTGACACAGTTGTTTTGTTTGAATTTGAATTAATTCGATCTGAAAGAACTATTTTACCTGCTTATTTTAATATCATTAACTAAACATCGCTAATATAATTAGCATTTTCTAGAGAAATGTTATATTGGAATAAAAAAATAATTACGCAATACTCAACATTGCGTATCGCATATTTTTTCAGTATCGTGCAGCCCTAAATTGTTTTTCGGGATATGATACCAATGAGCAGAGTATGACTGTTTGTAAAGCATACAGCGCCATCTAGTGGTGAACAAATTGTTCGGAATTGATTCAAGAGAATTCCAATGCGTTCAGAAAATTTCTCCTTATAGTTTGCGCAATTCTAAGCAATATTGCATATATTTTCCTGTATCGAACAGCCCTACTATACATGATTAATTAGATCTGAAAGAAGTCCCAATATCATTAAATAAACATTGCTAATAAAAATATAATTTTTCTAGAGCAATGTTGTATCGTAAGAAATATTGTTTGCGCTATACTAAACAGCATTGCATGTTGCATATTTTTTCCGTATTGTGCAGCCCTAAATTGTTTTACGTTGTATGATACGAATTGGCAGTGTGTCACTGTTTGTAAAGCATGCAGTGCCATCTAGTGGTAAACTAATGGCTTAGAATTAATTAAAGAGAGAATTGCAATGTGTTCAGAAAATTTCAGAATATCTGCTTAGGTTTTCACTCATTTTTAGTGTTCATACTAAATGTTTGCACTTCCACAAATATATTTAATCTGAATTTTGAAATAATCAGATCCGAAAGAAGTCTTTTAATTGTTGATTTTAATGTCATTAAATAAACATTGCTAATAAAAATAGCATTTTTCTACGTAAATGTTATATCGTAAGAAATATCGTTAACACAGTACTCAAACATCCCATATTGCTTATGTTTTCCAGTATCATACAGCCCTAGCTTATTTTACGTTCAAGTGCTGTGTGTATAGATTGGCAATGTGTGACTGTTTGTAAAGCATGCAGCGCCATCTAGAGGTGAACAAATGGCTCTGAATCAACTCAAGAGATAATCGCAACGTGTTGAGAATTTCAGAATATCTGCTGAGGTTTTCACTAATTTTTCGCGTTCATACTAAATGTTTGCACCTCCACAAAGATTTTTTTGTCTGAATTTGAATTAATTCGATCTGAAAGAAGTCTTTTAACTGTTAATTTTAATATCATTAAATAAACATCGCTAATAAAAATAGCATTTTTCCAGGGAAATGTTTTATCATAAGAAATAGTTGCGCAATACAAAACAACATTGCATATTGCGTATATTTTATTAGTATCGTGCAGCCCTAAATAGTTTTACGTGGCATGTGTACAGATTGGCAGATCGTGACTTTGTACAGCATACAGCGTCATCTTGTTGTAAACAAACTGTTCAGAATCAGTTCAAGAGAGAATCGCAATGCATTCTGAAAATTTGCAATGCATTGATTTATTGTCCCAACCCTAGTGCTACAGTGCAATTTTGTGTTTTGATGTTTCTAACAGTGGAAACTCAAATAAATGTGTGCTGTATCGTATCGTACCAAACCATACCACTCAATAGAAATGAGCCATAATTATCAGGTTTGAAAATAACTTTCAACATTTTATGGAGTTGAGCTGCACTAATAAAGTCATATGGGTTTGGAATGACACACAGGTGAGTAAACGACTAAGATTTGTAGTTTTGTTTTGATGAACTGTTTCTTTAACTTGATCCTGTCTGTCTTCTATTAACATTGTTTGCGTTGTTTTCTATTGGCATCTCAGGGCCGCCCTCCACAGTCAGTGCCTTTTAAACGCTCTCGTGTGTTCAGGAGAGCCGAACTTTTCCATTCACCAGGAGATCAATCAATCAACCATTCGTCGAGCCCATAAAAACAGCGACGAAAGACTCTGTGACTGCCGTGTGTTTGTGTCTGTCTGTCTGTCCTCATTCAACCTGGCATGTCTACCAAAGAACACTTGTGTGCATTGTGGATTGTTTTAGGTTTTTATTTAATCGCTTCCTTACAACGCGGAATATGCATGTTATAACTGACCACTGAGAGCTGTAATGTGATGACAGCCTGTACATTTGGATTTTATGCTAAATACTAACCTAGAGCGCGCACAAACGAGCATCTGACACTAATAGAAACGGTCGTAATGCAATAAACCGGGCTGATTCTGCTACTTCACTGATTGGATTTTCCCTTGACACAATGTTTAAAGCAGGAGAAATACTAATCACTGTTTTTTTTTTTTTTTTTGTATAAGTATGTAACCATTTAAGGGTGGTTTTCCCACAAAAACATGTCAAGAGTCATATTTTCCCCCAAATTTAATGATTTGCATTAAAACAATAAAGCCTGTTTGTAATGAACATTAGGATTTAACATATTTTAAAAGGATTTTTTGTGAAAATTGTGCAGTTTCATTACCATAATAGTGGTTTTAATAAACAAAATGTTAATATTTTGAAAAAAGCATACTTACTTTACTATTAAATCTTACAGTAATGGGCTTCTAGCAAAAAACAACAACTTTAAAGCAAAGAAAATTTCACAATGCCCCAAATTCTTATGTGCATATTAATAGGCCTGATGTTATTGCAAATTTAATTATTAATTTTTAATCTCTGAATGTTAATAGAAACCATTTTTTTAGTCACCCCCCCCCTCCATTTTTTATTGCATAAGGAGAAAATTAATGGATATAAATAATACATTTTCATTCTCTTTAATGTGGTTTTAATAAAGAAATAGTATTAATTAAATCCAGCACAATATATATTGTATGTTTGTGTGTGCATGTGTGTATACATGCATACACAGTTGACCATTATATAAGTCATTATTTTCTAAACGCTTTCATTTTACAGTGGCTTTCTTTATTTATTAAAGCAAAATGTTTTTAATTGGTATTAAAACTTCACAATGTGTACTTTTTAACCTGTATATAAATGGGTCTAATTTTTCTGCAGAGTTTAATTTTGTTATTTCTTCTTGATTTTAGGGCGAAATATGAGCTGGACATGTTCTTGACAGGTTTCATGAGATTGGCCCATCATGTGCTTCCTACACTAATACAAACATTCGTAGTCGACGTTTACTGTAGATTTACGGGAGGACTTGAAAGCTGTTCTGCCTCACTGTATAGAATATCTGAAAGAGATTGTTTACGTTTTTATGTTGTTTTTTTTTTGTGTGTGTAATAACCAGACTGCCTAAGTTTAGTGTCATAATGTTTCAGATGGAGGCCAGAATAATCTCCATAATTGTTAGAAAACAAGAAACGAGTTACCAGAGATAGATGTCTTTATTATTTTTATTTGAGCAAGATATTTTTCTTTATTGTTGCATTGTTTTTTAATGTCCTGTACTACTGCCTCACCAAACGTTATAAGTGTACCAGGCGACATTGATTTGTGTTTTCATGTCTATGTAACACTTTACTGACGTGTGATCTCTGCTCTGTCATTTAGCTGGTTAATAAATATACTAGTATTTTACCAGCATTCTGCTGTTTTACCTGACCTTTATAGTACATGTGAAAAGGAAAACTATACACTACCTGACAGAAGTTATGTTGCCTATCCAAGTTTTAGGAACAGCAAATAATAACTTGACTTTGGGATCAGAAGTGGCTTATATGAAAGGCAAAGGCCACTAGATTACGCTTATTTTACCAAAATAAAATATGATCATGCCTTGATTTTTTTTTATTTTTTTTATTAATTAATTTGGACAGCAAGGTGTAACTTAACAGAAATAATGTACAGTATAGAATATAAAGTCATAGTGCAGTGGGAAAAGAATTAATATTATGTCTGACTCCCATGAGCTTGGAGGACTGCATCCATACATCTCTGCAGTGACTCAAATCACTTATTCAAGAAGTCATCTGGAATGGCAAAGAAAGCGTTCTTGCAGGACTCCCAGTTCATCAAGATTCTTTGGATTCATCTTCACTGCCTTCTCCATCTTACCCCAGGCATGCTCAATAATGTTCATGTGTTGTTGTGAAGGCTGAGGTATGAGAAGGAGCACTATCCTGCTGAATAATTTGCTCTCTCCTGTGGTTTGTAATGTAATGGGCAGCACAAATGTCTTGATACCTCAGGCTGTTGATGTTGCCATTCACTCTGCAGATCTCTCACAAACTCCCATACTGAATGTAACCCCAAACCATGATTTTTCCTTCATCAAACTTGGCTGATTTCTGTGAGTATCTTGGGTCCATGCTGGTTCCAGTAGGCTTTCTGCAGTATTTGTAATGATTGGGATGCAGTTCAACAGATGATTAATCTGAAAAATCCCCCTTCTACCACTTTTCCAAATGATCAACTAGAAGTCAAGTTATTATTTGTTGCTCTTAAAATCGGATCGACGACAAGACTTTTGTCAGAGAGTGTGTACTGAAAAAAATTCTTCAAAAATAAATCCTTGCATTTACTAGTTTGTTTGTTTTTTACGTTAAGTGATTGTAAACAATTTAATTGGGCTGAATTTAAACAAAGTTAAAAACAACTCAATTTAATTTGTTTAAATTCAGCATAAATTGTTTGCAACAATTTTTTTCTATTTATTTATTATAATTTTATTTTTAAAGAAAAGGTATTTTAATGCATGCTTCTGGTTCTATGGGAATAATTTCAGTTACATTTTTGTTTAAAATAAGATTTTAAGTTTAATATAGCTGAAACTAACACTATTTTATTTTTGTAAAATATTTATCAAAGTGAAAAGAAAAACGAAAATTATTCTATTTCAGCTATCAACAAGAAAATGAAATTAACTATAAAATGAATAAATATTGCTTTAAAACAAATTATATAAAACTGATAACTAATACACCAATAAAAAGAAATAACAATGTTTAAAATGTTGTATTATGAAGTAAAGGCTTTTTATACAGAACATTTTTATAATTAGAGCTTTGTTTTCACCATGGAATAAATAAAAGTATTTTTGACTTCTTGAAAAATGTGCACCCTTCCCCTAATTTATGAGTTTGCAATTTCAATAATTTTTTCTTTTTTTTTTCTCTCAAACTCATTAAAAAAGTATTGCAAGATAATGCACAATTCTGACCCCTCCCCTTTTTTAGTTTTGGCTCATGATTGACACTTTTTAGAACTGCATGTTTGCATCTAATTAATTTTTTTCTGTAATCTGAAAAGGTAGAATATTAGCAAATTGCAGTTTTGAAAAAAAAAATCATGGCAGGAATAGGCTTTTGCAGCTTTTTACTTTTGAAGCCATTCTACTCGTTTACATTGAGCATTTGCACAAATGTAATTTATTTTCTCATACTAAGAGAAATATATACAGTTGCAATTAGAATTATTAGCCCCCCTGTTTATTTTTTCACCTAATTTCTATTTAACGGAAAACATTTTTTAAACACATTTCTAAACAATAGTTTTAATAACTCATTTCTAGTAACTGATTATTTTATCTTTGCCACGATAACAGTGCATTATATTTTACTAGATATATTTCAAGATACTTCTATACAGCTTAAAGTGACATTTAAGGGCTTAACTAGGTTAATTAGGTTAACTAGGCAGGTTAGAGTAATTAGGCAAGTTATTGTATAATGATGGTTTGTTCTGTAGACTATCGGAAAAAAAATTGCTTAAAGGAGTTAATAATTTTGACCTTAAAATCATGTTTAAAAAAAAAAAATAATAATAAGACTTTCTCCAGAAGAAAAAATATTATCAGACTTACTGTGAAAATTACCTTGCTCTGTTAAACATCATTTGGGAAATATAAAAAAAAAATAATAATAATTCAGAGGGGGGCTAATAATTCTGACCTCAACTGTATTTTATATACAAAATTGTATTTATTTATTTATTTTAAATGTGAAGCAGCATGATCAAATGTGGTCAAGGGCCATTCACCCCATGCATGATAACAATAAAGAATTATTTTTATTAATAAGCAAATAAACACAGAGTCGATCAGAATTCATTGAAATATAAAGGGCTCACACAATTTAAAGCCACAAACATTGTAGAGAAGTTAAGCTCTTTTTTTTTTCAAAGATAGTGACTATCTTAAAAGCTTTGGCTATAACATTAGAATGGGAGGAATGGTAAAACTTTACATGGAAACTAATGCAAGCCAGGCTAGCAAATTGAAGTATAAAATAAGTAACTATGGAGTCCACCACTAGTTTTGGCATTTTTGTGTTGCTTAATTCGATGTTTGATTCAATCGATTACACGAGCTGGATTTACTGGTTAGATTTGCTATAAACATTGCACACTGAGGACATCTGCAGGTTATAAAGTTTGCAAAAAAAAGCATAAACAGATTGTAATCATTTGCTCATGTGGACGCCATTTAGGCATGGGCCGTTATAAGATTCTGACGGTATGATAACCTTGGATAAAAATATCACGGTATTGCGATTGATGCTATAATATAATGTATTTTGTTAAATGTCCAGGTAAAAAACAAAAACTTTTTTCCCCTTTGAACACTATATATTTTATTTTGTAAAACATTTAAAATATTTTGGAGCAGTAAACATGTCAGGTTAAATAATTGAAATGAATCATTGACTACTTCTGTCTTAATTTGTTTCCAAAACACAGATTTCTTTACAATTTTGTTTATCTTTGGATATCTTTTCTGCTGGAGATACTGTTGTCCTAAAAAATAAAAAGTAAATAAAATCTTACACATACCTTAGGAACAGTATTACAGAAAATGTTGTCGTTTTTAAAACCTTGACTTTTCTAAACCGCGGTATATCTTGAAAACAGTTATCGTCCCATGTCTAACGCCAATATAGTTATTGTTATATATTTACATTTGTAGTTATCGTCCTTGGTGTGAATGGCCATTTAAAGCGAAATCCCCGTAATCAATGTTTGGAAAGATTTTTGTTTTTTACAGGAACAGACTTGTGAGACTAGACATGTGGATATACGAATATATTGGTGAATTTTCTGATGTGTGTGTTGCAGTGGGTCCTGCAGTGATTGGACACTATGATATTTCAGACACGCACTCTGAACAGGAACGGCAGTCGTTGTCAGGTTCGTTTTTTTGTTTTTGTTTTTAACGTTACTCAACTTGCAGGGCGGTAGTTTAAATGTGCACTTTTACACCGGGTTTAGCACAGTTTGTATATTGGTATATTTGCAAAATTTGAGTTTTTGGACGCATCATTACAGACTTTAAAAACACACACAATCCATTACACTACTAAAGAGATGTTTGTGCACCATTTTACTGACTAAATTAAATGTGGTTGTTTTGTTATTTAGGTAAGTATTTTTAAACTTAAAAAAAAACACGTTACGCTGACATTCAAGCTGAAGTAAAACTAATTAATAATAATAAAACACTTCAAACAATTTCAAAACTGACGCAACATTAATTACATTATATACAGGGTGGGCCATTTATATGGATACACCTTAATAAAGTGGGAATGGTTGGTGATATTAACGTCCTGTTTGTGGCACATTAGTATATGTGAGGGCAAACTTTTCAAAATGGGCGGTGACCATGGTGGCCTTTTTGAAGTCGGCCATCTTGGATCCAACTTTTGTTTTTTCAATAGGAAGAAGGTCATGTGACACATCAAACAAGGTGTGCAGCACCTAAAACTACGGATACTGAAAGCCTGTGCTGGCATTTTCCCTATGTTGTTGTTATCAGTGTGTGAAGAGTGGGAGAAGAGAGTTGCATTGACAATCCAACACAACGGGCAGCACATTGAACACATTTTATAAGTGGTCAGAAACTTGTAAATAACTCATAAAAGAATAAAGCTTCGTTAAAACTAAGCACACCATTGTTTTTCTTGTGAAATTCCCAATAAGTTTTATGTCAAATGACCCTCTTCCTATTCAAAAAACAAAAGTTGGATCCAAGATGGCCGACTTCACCATGGTCACCGCCCATCTTGAAAAGTTTGCCCCCTCACATATACTAATGTGCCACAAACAGGACGTTAATATCACCAACCATTCCTATTTTATTAAGGTGTATCCATATAAATGGCCCACCCTGTAGAAGCTGCTTGGATGGGAAATGACTAATTTTGCACTATAGCTAAAGTTCTGTAGTGTTTACCTAAGGCTGCTTTATACTTCTGTGTCGAGTGATTTATGGTGCATGCCTTGCGCGTAGTCGTGCATTTATACTACTGCACGCTGTTTGTGTTGCTCTGCAATAACACTTCCAAAACGCTAGCTGGCAGTAGGTTTTTATGTTCCTCTGTGACCAGTTTCTTCAGGGGTATTTTTTTTCCTTTTCTGAACGCAACCTTAATGTACAAGTAGCTTAAACTCGCTCATTCAGAGGCTTTAATTATAAGGCAAACACAACATCTGGAGCTCCTTCATGGGACTCGACACTTGTAAACACTCACTCCATCTAGCTTGTGGCTCTCAGCACCACCCACACTCATCACTGCTACCAAGCCGACCAATCACAGAGCTTGCGCTACGCATTATGACGTGTAGTTACATTTATTGAGAGGTGTGCGTCAGCCACGGTGTGACTGCGCGAAGGCTGCACCGAACCAATTGCGTGCGCTTGACGCAGAAGTATAAATTAGCCTTAACAGTTACAGTGATATTATTATTGGCTTCAGTGACAGAATAATTTGGACAAAAATGTAAATTTATCACTTTCAAACCCAAATTTCTACAATTTTAGGGGATTTTTTTATTTATTGGTAACAATATTTCAATATTTTGCTGAGTGTTTTATTGTAGTTTAAACCTCTCATAGATAAATGACACTAAAACCACCAGTAGGTGGCAGTAATTTCTTGTCTTGATGAGTGATTCGTTATTAAAACCTGACCATCAGAGGCAATGCAATGACTGTCCTTATCATACTTGTCAACATTGGGATGTGAAAATAAAACCCCCTCCTGTTTTGAGGATTGCATAGCAGAAGCAACAGTGCCTGTAATGAAAAGTAAAGGGAATCCTGCCACTTTTATATTTATTTCAAAGTGTTTTCATGCCTAAATAAAATTAAAGCACAGAACAGATTAACATTTAAGGGCAAGGTGCAGCCCCCTGGTGGTTCAGCGGTATGGGTTGCTTATAGGGAGCATTGGCTCTTTAATGTTTATTGCCACCCTTCATAGAAAGATTAAAAATACGGGAGAAATACAGGAAAATACCTCTACAGGATGATAGCGGAATAGAATTATAAAATACAGGAGAATCTCAGGAAAAACGGGAGGGTTGACAGGTATGGTTCTTATGAATGGATTATTAATGTTCATAAACAAATTCATTCAGGGGGAAAAAAACAAAGGGTTCATGAGACAGATTTTCTGCTTCAGCTTTGTTTGGAACTATTTTCATTGGCAGAACAGATAAACAGTATTGTTACTTAAATGTAAGTAACTTAAAGGGCTACGAAACCCCCCTGTCTCAGCAGGGTGTTTTCACACCTCTAGTTTGGAAAAAGACAGGAAAGTGGGCGTGTCCAGCTCTGGGAGTGTGGGAGTGTCGGGGGAGGGAAAGAGGGAAGGAGTTGCAAAGAAGGGAGTTTCCATTTGGGCACACGCTGGTAAAACAAACACACAGACGCACGGGAGAAAAACAGTAACTGTGTTTACATGGACATCAGTAATCAAATTATTTGCCAAATTATTAATTTGTTGACTTTAACTGCAGTTTGGCACTTTCATACAGGAATATTTCCTGCATGTCCCCCGTGAGAGGAACTGCCGAAGAGTGGAGTTTTAATAAAATGTTTGATACCGCACAGCGTAAAAAAAATCCTCTGCAATTCTCGGTAACTTAGATGCACTCGGTATGCAGCGTCAGAAAGCCGTGTGTGTGTAGACAATCCTGTCACAAAATGCGGCGAAAATCCTACACGACTGTAATAGTTTGATTGTGGTGTTTACATTCGGAGAGCAGCATTTACAGCGGATCTTTCAGTCTATAATATTGTACTATAATATTGCAGCGATACTAACATACTGTAAACTTAGTAAATCATTTTGACTAAGGTCTGTCTTTAAACAATGAAAGAGCACTGCTGACGATACGAACTAACTTTGCCATCTGAATGAACAAACAAAGGGCACTGCTCTCACACACACTTACCAAATCAGTAGACACATGACAATTAGACTGGAGCTGTGCTTTTTATAAAAGGAGACGAGCGGCAAATTCGGATTTCATCATTTCCAGATGCGAAAAGCTCTCGGGTAAAAATGTTCCTTACAAATGCATTTCTGTCGCGTGTCGCATGCACTAATCCACACATGAGTCCAGCAGCGCTCTCATAGCGGGGAAATAAAGACAAAACCTTCGTTGCAGCACATTAATTAATGCAACACTGACGACCCATATCTCCAAATTCTCGTTCTTTCACTTGTTTTGGCAACACAATGTGGCGTCTCTCTGTCGTCTGAACACTGTAACAGGTAAACAGTCTTTAAAGCTATCATGCATATTAATGAAGTTGCACCGCATACACAATAGAGCGAGCTGATTGTTTTAAACAAAGTCTCATGAATTAATACCGCACACTCAGAGACGTCACGATGTACTCACAGGTACAGACATCCAGTCTCCACGTTGGATTACACACAAGTATCTAATCGCCGTGACGCAGCTTCAAAAATTTGTTTCAAACCGGAAGAACAAATTTGCTCAAAATAATGCAAAAACAACCAATTTTCACTTTTTAGTGCAATATATGTGTCCTAATAGTGTTTATTAGATTAGATTCAACTTTATTGTCATCACACATGTACAAGTACAAGGAAACGATATGCAGTTTAGGTCTAACCAGGAGTGCAATAGCAGCAAGTGCAGGATACAGGTATAGCAGCGTGGGACACATTTATGACTGTCAACAGCTCAAAAAATGTGTTTTGGTGTTTCGTGACCCTTTAATATGAACTTATTGTTTGTTGAACTGTTGTATAAAAAAACAATATCACACTTTGCACAGACATTCATTTGCTGTTTAAGGTTATAATAGTTTTGGATTTTTCATTAGTTAGTTTTTATTTCGTTTTGACTTTTTGTTTTCAAATTCAGTTAGTTTTAAGTAGTTTTTAGAGGTAAATTTACTAGTTTAGTTTTTAAAAGTAAAAAAGTAAAAGTAAATTTACTTTTATTAGTTTTTATATTTTAAAGTTTCAGTTTAGTTTTTGTTTGATTTGTAAATTAGGATATTTGTTAGGTGCAAGATTCAAAATCATCAGAATAAATATTGTATAATAACTCAACCAAAGATAGGTTACATTTTTTTGACACAAGAACACTATCATTCACAACTACCATCTACCCATCCTCAAATTCAAATACAACAGCCCACAAGATAGCAGGCCTAAGTAAAATATGTGTGCAAGACTGCTTCTGAAGTTGGATACACAGTAGTGATGGGAAATTCGGGTCTTTGACGCAAATCGGACTGTTTTATGACAACGCTCTCTGGTTAGGACTCAACTTACCAAAAACATGTAGTCGGCAATCATAATTTCAGTCAGTTAAAACATCACCATGATCTGAAAAGTTTCTCACAATTACGTTTTTCAACCCGCCTGAAGCATGATTCACTTATTTTTATTAAATTACGACACGCGAGGACTGACTGAAGGAGAACAGACTTGATCTGGCCAATGGCAGCAGAATTACAGACTCTGAGGTGCCGTACGAGTCAAACACCTGGCAGCGCGAAGCATACAGATTTACTGGCGTACAAAGGTCATCTAAAAGGCTTACAGTATGTATTTAATACGTTTACAATGACGAAAACAAAGGTCGTTATTGTTATAATGGTTTACGTTAGCTTTGTATATACACAATACAGTTTCGGTTAGTTGTAGTTAAAAAAAAAACTCTAGTTTTTATTTTTATTTCAGTTAACAAAAATGTTTTTTAATTCTAGCTTTCGGGGTTTTTTTTGTTTTTTTTTTTGTTAACTATAATAACCTTGAGGCTGTTTTGAAAAAACTGCACTTTTGCTAACAGAATCGTAACTTCCTGATCAACTAGCATTAAATATTAAAAAGAAACATGGAGTTTGCTGCTGTAGGAGAAGCTGTGTGAGTAATTTATATTCTAGAATAGAGAGCTTGTGCCTCAGAAGGCAAAACGCAATGATCACGTGGTGGCTTTTGGAGGCATGAGACACTCTTTGAGAGCGCAGACGCTCAAGACAGTTTTGGAGGTAATAATAATATACTGTAATAATAATAATAATACTGAACTGCTGTGATGACAGACTTTGGCTGAGGGATTTTAGAAAGACCTAAACAACATTTCAGATGTTTTACAATGTGCTTGCGTTGCTGGTTTGTCCATTAATGTCGTCCCATCGTGACCATTTTTATCATCACATGATCTGTTCAAATCAAATCACAAGACTTTATTTGATGCAGATGCTGGAATTTATTTAGTAAATGCATTTCCATTGTAGTTTATGCCCTTTGTTTGTTATTTGATAAGTTGAGCCTACTCAGTTGTGTGCATAAGTTTAATTTATACGCATCTTCATGTATCCATTAACAGGGTGCCCGCAGGGTCTTAAAGTATTAAAAGTTGATTATCAATCATGAGAAAATTAAGAAGTCTTAATCGCGTTTTTACAAGGTCGTAAATTTTGTTCAAGCCTTGTCCAAAGTGTTTGACTATAAAAATGCATAAATATATTTATTTTCCTCCTAATATTAACGGCGTGCTTGATGCACGCGATTGGTTTAGGCCAGGGCATGTCCAGCCAAGCTCCTCCGTCTAAGTGATGTGACATAATTTGTGACAAACGTGGGAAGATGATGTGATGCTCTCCACATGTAGCGAAACCATAGAGTGAAACAGACGGCAAAATGGGAAAATGTATGTTTGCGTACTCCTGGTTGGAGAAAGATGAGTTTAAACAATGGCTAAAACCTGTCGCTGACAACAAGCATGTAATCTATTCTTTCATGTTTTGTTTCTTCCGAGCTTATCTGAGTTGTCCATTGATTTATTTAACTACAACTGTTTATTAACAACTGTTTATTAAGTTAAAGGTTTGATACTGATTAGAACTTGAAGTGACGACTAAATATTTTGAGAAGGTCTTTAAAAAGTCTTAAAAAGGTATTGAAATTATCTTTAGGATTCTTGCATATACCCTGCTTAAGCATTTTGTATGCAATATTCCGAAATGTGCATAAAAAAAATAATTGGAAACATCCAGCTTCCATAACTTGAATAATTAACTCGTTTGAATTGTATTCTAATGATTTATTTACAATATTGCAAACTTGCACAATGATCTCGGCTGTTGGACAGTAGTGTTGCATCAGTTAAATTTAGATCACTTTTATTGTCACAACATCAACAGTACATGTGCTATGATGAATGAAAAGCTTAGGTGCTGGGCTGGCTCCAGACAGTGCAAACTACAGACGACATACTCCAAAACAAAACAATATACTATTAACAATGTTGACAATAAATACGTAAAAGACTATAAATACATGAAAGATGATAAATACGTAAATAAAAACACACATTGCACACATGTAGACACAGATAGACAAGTACACAGTCAAAAAGATGTACGCATAGTTTGACTGTTGGTGGATAATTATTGAGGGGTTATGAAAAGAGTTTGTGTGTGAAGTGTTCATCAGCCTGATGGGAAGAAGCTTTTCTTCAGTCGAAACTTCAGTCAGTTTCACTTTCATATTTGATTTTGATGACAGCAGTGCTTTTGGTAATGTTTGCTGAATCCAGTGTGTTGTGTGTTTGTAGGTGCAGTAGAAGTCGCACCTTCTCAGGTGACTCTGGCATCCACAGACAGTGAAGTGGAGATCGTCGGAGTTCAAGAAAACGCCAGGTGAGCTGATACCCATCACAATCTGTTATTTAACAACAACATGAATAATTCTTCAGTTTACTATATTGTAAATTGATGGTTTAAAGGAACAAAAATTAAGTTTTACCATTTTTAATCCATTCAGCCAATCTCTGGGTCTGGCAGGTGCACTTTTAGCTTAGTTTAGCAACGATCATTGAATCGGGTTAGACCATTAGCATCTCACTCAAAGAGTTGTGATCATTTTCATATTTAAAGCTTGACTCTTCTAGTGTACTAAGAGCCGGGACACAACAAGCTGATGGCAATCAACTAACACTGACAAAAAACAACTGTGTTGTTGACCTGCGTCAGCTCATTCAGCATTTAACATGTCTATCAGAGGGAACTACTACCTTAAATTTTTTGATTTCATTAGTTTTAGATTTAATTTGTTTATTGTTTATTAGAGTGGTGTTTTTTTCCGATAGACATTTGAAGCTGACAAGATGCACTACCCCTGTTTTTTTTAGGTGAAATGATTCATATGGATGCAGGGCCGGATTAACCAGGGGCCCGTGCACAGTTGGGGCCCCTGGGAGGGAGGTAAAATGCTGATTTTGGAGTGTCTATTTAGGCTAAGTGCAAATAGCGCACCTCGTTGGAATAAGTTAGTTGAGGGATTCACGCACATTATCGTTTGATTGACAGAGACAGCATAAGTAATGAGCGCAGCAGACATCAGCGTGGGTGACGTAACTCGTAAAGCGCAAAGTTGATGCGATTGATCATGAAACCCGGTTCGAATCCAGCTTCTGATGAACACGTTCTTCTTTTTTCCCCACTACATATCAGATTTTGCCCACTCTTAATCATGAGGAAGACAACAATCATTAATAAGTGTGTGTATTATAGATCCAAATCATATGCAATATAAGTTTGTAGACGTTATGCATTAAAAATACCCTTAAATATACATTCTTAGTATTGCTTCAGTGAACTTGAACAAGTATATAAAAATCCATTAATTTTCACTAGTTGTATTAGCATTTGTTTTTTCCAAAGTATGCTTTAAATGCTTTAAAAATAAGTAATATTTTTGTAGACTAGAAATATATGTACTGTATATCATTTATTTAAAAAATGCAGACAATACATCATTGATTCATTTTAGTTAAAATATTATATTAATCTTATTTTCTAATTCAACTATAGGGGTGCGGCCAGGTAGGGGGCCTACAAGACATTGTGCCCAGGGGCCTCTGTATTCTTAATCTGGGCCTGTCTAGATGACAGATTGAGCTACCGGTAGCAGGAGGTAGCACAGATCATCAGAACACCAGCTCTATTTTCTCAAATATTTGCAAAGATATGGATTATATACAGGGCTTGACATTAACTTTTTTGATCACCAGCCACTGTGGCTAGTAGTTTTCCAACATTACTAGCCACTCACCATTTACACTAGCCACAATTGTGTTGCTGGAAAAAATATATTTTATATGCAGAAATTTGCCTTTGGCATGCTAAAATGACTTGATTTAGACTTTGTGTTATGTCCACATGCCTCCTAATTCATTTCACTTTTTTTGTGTATGAACTTGCTTAATATACATGAGCAAATGGGCTGTGGTTTCATAGTGTTGCATTGCAATTCCTTTTTATTTCACAGGACTTTTCAGGGCTCAACACTACAGAGTTAAAAAACAATTACATTTAATAATTATTTATTGCCATGTATCTAAAACTATGCACACTAGCCTAGTCTGTCCAGGCTAAAGGTCTCTTAGATCACTAATTAACTACACACACTTGGGGAGTTAATCTCTTATTAAAGCGATGTTATTGTAAAAAGGATAATTTAACCCTATTAACAAAAATAACCGTGAGCAAAAGAAAGCAGGTGAAAAATATAACGTTACGGTGTGTGATAATGGAAGGATGATCACATGCACACGGGTAACGTTAGGCCCATAATCTGTTCTGTTCAAAGAATAGTTAAAACAAAACTGGCAACCGCTGCTGCTTACAAAAAGACATATTTTAAAAACATCCGGAGCTTTTGGAAGCAGCGGGATTGTGGGTGCATGAGCATCACTTTTTGTCCGCTCTATTTCAAGAGAACCGATCGCACCAGTTGCCTTAAGCCTTGTTCACACTACAGGATTTTAAGCCTGATTTGAGCCAGATTTGGAAGTTAACGATCTCGCCGACAGATGGGGCTGTGATTGGGGAAAAGTCTGCGGGTGCTCGGTGCATGGCAGTCTTTATGTGTGAACTATTGAACAATGCATCAAAGAGCCTTGCTGAAGCGTCGCCGACACCTCGCAGACGGAAATCCAATATCTAGCATGCTGAATATTCCAGAGCAGTCAGCCGACTCGACCCCACGTGCTGTCAAATGTAATGATGAGCTGCAGCCAATGAGAGAGCATATCAACATGAGCTGAATGGCTGTGTGTTCAGGAGCTGAACAGAAACGTCTGTGATATGCCAGAATGGGTATCGATGCACTCGCTTCATTCTGTGTTAACACGGACACGAGAGTAGGCTATTAACAGTGGAACTAGAATTCTGTAACTATTAGAATTACCATAATGCTCATTCTGACCTTTCTCACATCATATTTACATTCAAAACTACTACTGAGATATTAAAATTAAGCTTTGAATGTCTGTCATCATATTTTATGACAGCATTACCCTAAAAATATTATATTTTTTGGTAATACAGCCTATAAATATGTAGTTAAGATACTAGAACATGCAAATGTCTGAGACTTGCTTTTCATTTTCACTTTCAAACAGGAGCTACTCGTGGCACAGAATATGCTGTTTTGAAAGATATATCTGAAGTAAATTTATGTTTTTGCTATCAGAAAATTATGTTTATGTTAGCAGGAAGTTGCTAGACAAAAACATGCATGCATATATAAAGTTACAGCGAAAAGAAGCAGACATGCAGTCATTTTGACCAATATGGTAATTAAAGGTAGAAATGCTCAGCTCTTTACTGTTTTGTAATAAAAAAAAAATAACAATGTTAGAAAGAAATACACAGATATTTAGAAAACGTCAGGGTGTTATAGATATGTTAGTTTTATTTCAAAGAGTTATAAAATTACACAAATTAAAAACTCTGTGTATCTCTCCACTTGAACTTTGATATCCACTTGATCCAATAATATCCAGCTGCAGAACCGCAGATCCACACACGTTTCAGGCACACACGATCCAGCACACACGATCTAGGCAAACCATATATGGTTATGCTGGATGTTAATGTTGTTAATGCCCTTCTCGGACATCGTCATTAATATATTTTTATATATACTGTTGATACATATTGTACACAATGAGCAATAGTGTTTACTGTTTCACAAATATTGCGATCGAGGCGGGCGAATGGGGAGCATTGTTTTCGCCATTCAATATAATAGACTAAACAGTTTTCTTTCAGTCATCATAGATGATGATCAGTCATTATTATCTGAAAGAGTCAGTATAGTAGATACCCGTATGCTGGCCTTGCTGAATGATCTAAATTGGACAGTTTTAATGTATATAATGGATTTATTTATAATGAAGGAAATAATAGCAAGTTAATATGTAAAGGCAATAATACATTATTAATAATTATAAAAATCTTTTTACATTTAATAAATGTGAACACTATATTTTACTCAAGCGATTTAATAGTATTTATTTGCTTAATTTTCTAATAACTTTTTAATTAATGATTTCCCACATTAAATACTATAAAATATAAAATATATTATACTAATATCTAATTTATAGTAAGTAATATATTGTTTTAAACCATAAAGTACTGGTA
>CAIGQZ010032680.1:1488676-1508513 GCA_903798205.1 Danio tinwini
TCAATATGATTTGTGAAACTCACTAGCAGTTTCTGAGGTTCTACATCAACTTTTTGAAGTCAGAATTATTAGCCCTCCTGAATTATTTACCCCTCTCTTTATTTTTCCCCAATTTCAGAACACATTTCTAAACATAATAGTTTAGATTAATAGTTTATTATTATTAATAACTGATTTATTTTATCTTTGCCACAATGACAAATATTGACAATAATGTACATAATATTTCTTTAGATATTTTTCAAGATACTAGTATTCAGCTTAAAGTGACATTTGAAGGCTTAACTAGGCAAGTTAGCGTAAATAGGCAAGTCATTATAACATTGGTTTGTTCCGTAGACACTCTGAAAAAGTGGGCTAATAGTTTTGACCTTAAAATGTTTTTAAAAATTTTTAAACTGCTTTTATTCTAGCCGAAATAAAACAAATAAGACTTTCTCCAGAAGAAAAGAAAATATAGGAAATACTGTGAAAAATTTCCTTGCTCTGTTAAACATCATTTGGAAAATATTTTAAAAAGAAAAAGGGATAGTTCACCCAAAAATGAAAATGTTCTCATCATTTAATCACCCTCAAATGGTTCTAAATTTTTGATCAATTTCTTTCTTCTGTTGAACACAAAATAAGATATTCTGAAGAATGTTGAAAAATGCAGCCATTGGCATTCTAGTACCCAAAAATGACTATGGAGGTCAATGGAAGTCGTTTTGTTTTTTTCAGGATATCTTCCTTTTTGTTCAACAGAAGAAAGAAACTCAAACAAGTTTGAAACAAATAAAAGATGACATCCTTTACATTTTTGGGTGAACTGTCCATTTAAAAGTGCGTTTTGGGCAGGTTTGGATTGGTTAATTCTGATATAAACTGTGCTGTAGTGTGGTTTATAAAAGTAGATTTGAACTAGGGCTGCACAATTTATCGCAAAAATATCATCGCGATATTAGTATATGCATGTGTGGTCATTTAAATCACATGCATTTTCATGGCAAACATTTGGGAGTTGTTATTCATTTGGTTGTTTATCTAAATTTGACCAATCAGATGGGGGCTTACTATCTTTAGCTCCACCTTCCTAGTAGTTGCTCGTCTGCTATTGGCTGAAGCTGAAGTCGAGACAAGAGTAAAATTACAATAGCCAATCAGAATCAGAAAATCATGAGATTTTCACTCATTCATAGTGTTTTAAAGACTAAATGTTTTCAACTTAAAACAGTTTTTAGTCTGAATTACAAAGAATTAGTTCTGAAAATATGTATTTTACGTGTTTAATAACTTAAATGATTTAAAAACATAGCTAATAAGAATATAATTTTGTTACAACACAGATTCATTAGGAAAATGTGCCCAGGGCTATGTGCTTTGAGTACATACGGCTGCATTTTGTGTTTAAAACAAATGCTATGGGGCCATTACCCTCGCATGGACAGCTTTTCCAGTGTGACTGTTTTTAAATTAGAAAATGTGCCCAGTAATGTATTTGAAATTGTCAAAAATGTACACAGCACCACCTAGTGAATTTGTACAAACAAAAACTGCAAGAAGATGTACACTATAAAAAATATCTGTTAAAGGGTCACGAAACACCAAAACCCATTTTTGAGCTGTTGACAGTCATATATTTGTCCCACGCTGCTATAAACACTGAGGACACATATATTGCACTAAAAAGTGAAAATTGTTTGTTTTTTTTCGTTATTTTGAGCACATTTGTTCTTCCGGTTTAAAACAAAATTTTGAAGCTGGGTCACGGCTATTAGATACTTGTGTGTAATCCAACGTGGAGAGTGGATGTGTACTTGTGAGCACATTGTGATGTCTCTGAGTGTAAGCAGCAGTTCTGAGTGGCAGCAATTCATAAAAAAAGACTTGGCTCAAATCAATCAGCGTGTATGCGGTGCAACTTCATCAATATGCATGATAGCTTCGAAGACTGTTTACCTGTTACAGCGTTCAGACGACAGAGAGACGCCATGTTGTGTTGCCAAAACAAGTGAAAGAACGAGAATTTGGAGATATGGGTCATCAGTGTTGCGTTTATTAATGTGCTGCATGAAGGTTTTGTTTTCATTTCCCCGCTATGAGAGCGCTGCTGGACTCACGTGTGGATTACAGTGCACGCGACAGAAATGCGTTTGTAAGGAACATTTTTACCCGAGAGCTTTTCGCATCTGGAAATGATGAAATCCGGATTTGCCGCTCGTCTCCTTTTAAAAAAGACACTGCTCCAGTTTGTATAGATTGTCATGTGTCACATGTTACAGATTTGTTAAGTGTGTGAGAGCAGTGCCCTTTGTTTGTTCATTCAGATGGCAAAGTTAGTTTGTATCGTCAGCAGTGCTCTTTCAGTTTTTAAAGATATACCTCAGTCAAAATGATTTAGTTACTGAGTTTACAGTATGGTAATATCACTGCAATATTATAGTACAATATTATAGACTGAAAGATCCGCTGTAAATGCTGCTCTCCGAATGTAAACATGTAAACACCACAATCAAACTACTGTCGTGCAGGATTTTCGCCGCATTTTGTGACAGGATAGTCTATACACACACGGCTTTCTGATGCTACCTACCGAGTGCATCTAAGTTTCCAAAAAATGCAGAGGATTTTTTCTCCCATTCGACGTGTGGTATCAAACACTCCATTAAAACTCCACTCTCCAGTAGTTCCTCGCTTTCAATATGTCGTTTGTCACGAGGGACAAGGAGGAAATGTTCCTGTATAAAAAGTAAAGTGTCAAACTGCAGTTAATGTTGACAAATTGATAATTTGGCAAATAATTTGATTACTGATGTCCATGTAAACACAATTACTGTCTTTCTCCCCTACATCTCTGTGTTTGTTTTGCCTCCAGTGTTGCCAGATGTAGCTGATTTTTTTACCCGCACAATCGGATTCAAAACCGCCCAATTGGACGGGAAACTGCCCAATCTGGCAACACTGTTTACCTCACCTCTGTGAAAAATCAGCGTGTGCCCAAATGGAAACTCCCATATTTGCAAATCCTTCCCTCTTTCCCTCCCTCAACATTCCCATCTAAACAGAGCTGGACACGCCCACTTTCCTGACTTTTTCCAAACTAGAGGTGTGAAAACACCCTGCTGAGACAGGGGGATTTCATGGCCCTTTAATTAACAGGGTCAGTATTTTGTGATTCACAAGTGTTTTCAGTTTATTTACGGTTGTGAATTGCATTATGAGAGATTGATCTCTGCTCTGTCGACTTTTGATGTTGAAAATTCAGCTCTAGAGTTTAACAAAGGGACTTTTATTGACATTTTAGTTGTTTTAAGTAATATAAGAAACAATATATAGAGAAACAAGTCTGTTAAATAACAGAAAATGTGCTGGCAGTTTATTACAAGGTTGTTGTAGCGTAATATACAACACCAACCCAGACAATATATCACTTTCAACTGCTAAAAATGTTCATAAAACTCACTTTTCCGAACTTCTCGAGGTTAAAAGTTGTTGGAAGAAACATCAAGGTCCCATAATGCAATTCAAAAGTATCAATTAATGAGGAAAAATTAAAACATAAATCACAAAAGATACCATTAATTTACGGATGTTTTTTACAGTGTAGCTTATAGTACATTTCTCCAGTTCTCAAAAATGTAGCCCTGGGCACATAATTCCAATAAGCCTGAGTTGGAAATGTTATATCTCAAAATGTCATTATCATAATACTCAACAACAATATGGCATATTTTCCCAGTATCGTGCAGCCCTGGTTGTGCCCTTAATGTGATTTGGATTTAAAATGTCAGTGTGAATGCTAAGATGTTTTCTTCTGTCAGCCACACAAGACATTTCCATGAGCAAACTCTCAGCCTTCTGCTGGCTCTCAGCTGTTGTCTTGCGTTGAGACTTTTTTTTTTTGCAGGAGAGGAAGTGCTTTCAGAGTTTAAAGTGGACACATCTGTCACTAGTGCCTAAACTCTACATTTGACAGAATGTGTCGTATCTGCACTTCTTTTGTCTTGAACACTTTACAAGGCACAGTTCACTCAGAAACTGAAACCATCATCATTTGCTCACCCTTGCGTCATTTTAAAGGGATAGTTCACCCCAAAATAAAAATTCTGCCTTTATTTATTTTTTTATCTACTTGCTCTAAACCTCTATTGAACACTAAAGAAGATATTTTGAAGAATGTTGACAACTGGTAGACACTGACTTCCAAAACACATTTATTTAAACTGTTATGTCTAAAAATGTGTTGGGAAAAAAACTTCTCTGTGTTAAACAGCACTTATATTATTATAGCTTTTTTTTAATTTAAATTCATAGGAAGGCCAATAATTTTACTTCAACAGTATATATGTATATCAAAGTCATGCTGTAAACATTTCAAAGGTATTAGAAACGTCATTTATTTTTGTTACAAAAGTTTATATTTCCTGAAAATATAAATAAATCATATTTTGAGTGAAACAAATAAAGTCGCACAACTGTTATCAACTTTAATAATAAGTTTGAGCATCCACTTATCATATTAAGATGACTTCTGGAAAATCCTGTGACAGTCGAGAAAGGTTTGTGTGAATAAATTATATTTCAATAATAATATTTAACATTTTAATCAAAGTCTTTTCCAAATCGCATTAAGCATTTTTTGTTAATTTTACTGTATTGTAGTCAAATAAAGGAGCTTTCATAGGGAAAACTGACTTCAGTTATTTAAAAAAGGTGTCCTTGCTACAATAAAACTATTCATTTAACTACTAAGTACACTCACTTGCATTCAAAAAGTCATGACAAGAAATGTTGTTAACTTTAATATTTTTAGTTTGACTAATGTAAGTTGAGACAACTAGAATATTTTAATTGATTCAACTAATATTGTATTGTTTTTTAATTTAAAAACGTATAGATATAAAAAAAATGTTAAAGTGTAGAACTTGTATAACAAGAACACATTAATGTTTTTTTAGACTCCAAACTTTTAAACACGAGCACATTATAAGAAATGGCTTCAGAAAACTGTGTGTTTTGACATTTCCAGCATTTTCTCCATTAACTTTCATTGTGCAGAAAAGCACAGCATGATTCTGCAAAAAATCTCTTCTTCTGTTTTCTATGGATGAATCGTGCAGGTTGAAAACCACAAAGGTGAATAAATAACTGATGACATTTGATTTGCTTCTTACACACACACACACACACAAACACACACACACACACACACCAGCACATTCGGCTTTTCATTTCCTACTCAACCTTGATGTTACCAAGATGTTACATTTCCGATTCCATTTTCAAGTTCTAAATCCTCAAGTGTTCTAAAGCTCTAAATCCTCAGAAGTACTAAAGTTCTAAATCCTCAAGAGTTTTAAAGTTCTAAATCCTCAGAAGTTCTAAAGTTCTAAATCCTCAACAAGTTTTCATGTTCTTAATCCTCAGACGTTTTAAAGTTCTAAATTTTCAGAAGTTCTAAATCCTCAAGAAGTTTTCATGTTCTAAATCCTCAGATATTCTAAAGTTCTAAATTTTCAGAAGTTCTAAAGTTCTAAATCCTCAAGAGTTTTAAAGTTTTAAATCCTCCAAAGTTCTAAATCCTCAACTGTTCTAAAATTCTAAATTTTCAGTTCTAAAGTTCTAAATCCTCCGAAGTTCTAAAGTTTTAAATCCTCCAAAGTTCTAATTCCTCAAGAGTTTTAAGGTTCTAAATCCTCCGAAGTTCTAAATCCTCAAGTGTTCTAAAGTTCTAAATTTTCAGAAGTTCTAAAGTTCTAAATCCTCCGAAGTTCTAAAGTTTTAAATCCTCCAAAGTTCTAAATCCTCAAGTGTTCTAAATTTTCAGAAGTTCTAAATTCTAAATGCTCAAAGTTGTCATGTTCTAAATCTTCAGATGTTCTAAATTTTCAGAAGTTCTAAAGTTCTAAATCCTCAAGTTTTAAAGTTCTAAATCCTCAGAAGTTTTCATGTTCTAAATCCTCAGACATTCTAAATTTCTAAATCCTCAACAAGTTTTCATGTTCTAAATCCCCAGACGTTTTAAAGTTCTAAATTTTCAGAAGTTCTAAATCCTCAAAAGTTTTAAAGTTCTAAATGCTCAAAAAGTTCTCTTGTTCTAAATCCTCAGATGTTCTAAAGTTCCAAAATTTTTAGAAGTTCTTAATTTCTAAATCCTCAAGAAGATTTCATGTTCTATATCCTCAGATGTTCTAAAGTTCAAAAGTTTTTAGAAGTTCTAAAGTTCTAAATCCTGCAAAGTTCTAAATCCTTAGAAGTTCTAAAGTTCTAAATCCTTAAGAGTTCTAAGGCTCTACATTTTCAGAAGTTCTAAATCCTCAGAAATTCTAAAGCTCTAAACATTTGGAAGTTCTAAAGTCCTTAATCTTTAGAAGTTCTAAATCCTCAGACGTTTTAAAGTTCTAAATTCCCCATTATAATGACATCATCCTTGTTTTTTTGTCTCCCAGTCTCGTGTTTCCTGCTGGAATGTTTGCCTATTTAAGCATTTCCCCCCAAAAAACAGCAATAATTACACAATATTATTACTCCCATTATTCCATCATTAGCATTTAAGAACACTTTCCCTTTAACTTCTCTCCATGTTACTCCATCTTTCTGTTGGTTTCATTTTGACAGTATTTTAAAATAACAGCAAAGTGTTTTTATTTTTTGCTTCCGCGAGTCTTTCTTCCTTTAAACATTTATGTAGAATTAAATGAACTATTTTAAGATAAATAAAAAGGAATATTTAAAGAGTACTTTTACATGTTGTTTTATTATCGCCGGTGTTAGCGTTCTAAATGTAACAGCACAAAGCTTTTATAAATGCAGACGTGGGAAAGCCGCCTGTGACCTTTGACCTCTGCGGGTCACAGATAGGCAGCTGCTGTTAGAGAGTCTGTTTATCCTAATGACAAAGAAATAAGGGCTTCCTTCACGCAGACGCACGCAGCTGTATGCTAATCTCACCCAGGCCGAGGCTTTACTGAAGGAAAGTTTTGTTGCGTCACTGCTGTTCTGCTATTCTGTTCTCAGGACAACACATACACTTAACACACAAATACACTTCTTTAAACATGTACACAAGGACATCACCTATATGATATAAAACTGCCGATTAACTATGCTTATATATAATGACTTAATTTGATTGTAGTGCAATAATGTGCACCTTTTGTAAAGCTTCTTTGAATGAATATTTATTGTAAAAAGCACTATACAAATAAACTTGATTTGAATATTTATTACAGAGAGGATGTTCTCAGAGAATTTAGCCATTCTACACAAAAAATAAGGCACTTTATAATGTTTTAAATGTCTATTGTGTTCAACAAAGACGCACTTATTTAATCAAAAGTGCTGTAAAAATAGGATATAATTGTATAAATAATAAAACTTGTAATTAATACATAATAAAAATGCTTTTCTTAGAGTTTCTTGACTTCTAGTCCTAAAAAATCTTTCTAGACATGTGAAAAATATATATATACTGTTGTGTTTTTAGAAATAAGTACAAATTTTTAAGTCAGTCAATTTTAAGTTTTTTCCCTCAAAACAAGCTAAATAATCTGACAATAGGGTAAGTACCAGTAATAATAATACATTAATTTTATATCCAGTGCTCAAGGATGATTTAAAAGATGATAACAAAATCCAAAGAAGAAAACAAATAGCAAAAAGGAAAAAGAAACATCTACACAATTAATTCAGAAAATAAATGACTTTTACCGGGTGCCGCTCTTGTCAGCTAAGAACAGGAAACTGAGGCTACAATTCGCTCAGGCTCACCAAAACTGAATAATCGAAGATTGGAAAAACGTTGCCTGATCTGATGAGTCTCAATTTCTGCTGCAAAATTCGGATGGTAGGGTCAGAAATTGGCATCAACAAAATGAAAGCATGGATCCATCCTGCCTTGTATCAACAGTTCAGGCTGGTGGTGGTGTAATGGTATGAGGGATATTTTCTTGGCACACTTTGGGCCCATTAGTACCAATTAAACATCGTGTCAACGCCACAGCCAACCTGAGTATTGTTGCTGACCATGTCCATCCCTTTATGACCACAGTGTACCCATCTTCTGATGGCTACTTCCAGCAGGATAATGCACCATGTCATAAAGCGTGAATCATCTCAGACTGGTTTCTTGAACATGACACTGTACTCAAATGGCCTCCACAGTCACCAGAACTATATATCCAATAGAGCACCTTTGGGATGTGGTGGAACCAACAAATCTGCAGCAAATGCGTGATGCCATCATGTCAATATGGAGCAAAATCTTTGAGGAATATTTTCAGTACCTTGTTGAATCTATGCCACGGAGGATTAAGGCAGTTCTGAAGGCAAAATTGGGTCCAATCCGGTACTAGTAAGGTGTACCTAATAAAGTGTCAGGTAAGTGTATATTAATTCCTATTTCTATTCATGCTATTTCTTTAAAAGCTTTTGTTCGTTGATTAAGTGAAGGTCAGATCACCTGAATGAAGTGTTAATAAATATAATAATTGGGTAAATGCTATGTTCAGGTCTTTATAAATGAAACAGCGATGCAGAAGTCACTTACAGTGACAGTAAAGGAAGGTTTCTTTTTATTGGAGCCCGAATGAGGAGTGTTGGTTTATAATTGGAGGACGTGAGGGTCTTCACAGGGGTCATGGTGAGAAGACTGAACAGAAGGAGCAGAGATAATCACCGCTCAGACCCGTGTGTGTGTATGGGGGAAGGGGTTCAGGACTGACATATGGAGTGTATAGTCTTTCAAAGCACCAACCCCCTTTACGGCCAGCAGGCCCTGTCTGTCTGTCTGTGATTCTCCTGCTTTCTTTCAAAGATGTTTTAAAACACAAAGCAACTGGTTGATCAGGCTGGTCTAAACATACAACAGACATCAAATATGAAGCTATGATGGCATTTGCTGACAACAGTCATACAACAGCTGCCTCAAAAAAGAGCACTGACAGAAATATATATATACAGTTCAAGCCGAAATGATTAGCCCCCTTCCTAAAGGATTTTTTCACAATATTTCCTATAATATTTTTATTCTAAAGAAAGTCTTATTTGGTTTATTTCAGCTACAATAAAAGCAGCTTTTAATTTTTTTAAACCATTTTAAGGTCAAAATTATTAGCCCCTTAAGCAATATTTTTTTCAAAAGTCTACAGAACAAACCACTGTTATGCAGTGATTTGCCTAATTACCCTAACTTGCCTAATTAACCTAGTTAAGCCTTTAAATGTCACTTTAAGCTGAATACTAGCATCTTGAAAAATATCTAGTCAAATATTATTTACTGTCATCATGACAAAGATAAAATAAATAAGTTATTAAAACTATTATGTTTAGAAATGTGTTGAAAAAGTCATCTTACTATCTTTTAGGAGAAGCCTGTGTCAACTTGCTGATTGAACAGAAGTAACTTTAAGCAAACACTCTCGAATACACAAGACATGTCACTCGTATCTTTTTGAATGAGGAAAGTGTAACTGTCAATATGATGAATAAAGCCCCGCCTACTAGTACAGGAGCCAATCATCAATCACTATATGGTGGAAAAAAGCCTGCCTTCTAGTACAGGAGCCAATCATCTATCGCTATAGACTGACGATACTCTGGGAGGGGCTTAAACCAGACGTGAGTTTCTGCATTTCTGCATGTGTGTGTGTGAATATGTCTGAATCATTCGTTCATTTTCCTTCAGCTTAGTCCCTTTATTCATTAGCGGTCACCACAGTGGAATGAACCGCCAACTTATTCAGCATTTGTTTTACCCAGCGGATGCCCTTCCAGCTGCAACCCAGTACTGAAAAACACTCATTCACACACACAATTATACATTATGGCCAATTTAGTTTATTCAATTGACCTATAGCTCATGTGCACCTGGAGGAAACCCACGCCAACATGGGGAGAACATGCAAACTCCTCACAGAAATGCCAACTGACCCAGCTGTCAAACCCTTTTTGCTAACCACTGAGCCACCTTGTCGCCCTATGTCTGAGTCCTTCAGGTCTCAGGTAATGCTAATATATTTTTTGTATTGAGTAACTATTGCAACTATGGCATTGTCAGGGGCAGTGCGGTGGCAAAGTGGGAAACGATGTCGCATCACAGCAAGAAGGTAGCTGGTTCGAGTCCCAGCTGAACCAGCTGGCATTTCTGTGTTCCTCCGGGTTCCCGCACTGTCCAAGCACATGCGCTACAGGTGAATTGAATAAACTAAATTGACCATAGTGTATGTGTGTGTAACAGTGTGTATGGATGTTTCCCAGTACTGGGTTGCAGCCGGAAGGGCATAATTTTGCACCATAATTTTAAGTTATTTTATTAAATAAGTCCCAGTTTTGGCTTTGGTATTGACTAATCTAATGTATATCTGCAAGTATATTATTGTAAAGCATCCATATCTGTAAGGGTTGTACTCATCTCAATAAGATATAATGATTTAATTAGGACAGTAAGGTCTGACTTTGCTTAGACAAAAGTCTTGTCACTTAACAGAAATAATGTACAGTATAGAATATAAAGTCATGCTGCAGTGTAAAAATAGTTAATATTGTGTCTGACTCCATCATGAGCTTGGAGGACTGCATCCATACATCTCTGCAGTGACTCAAATCACTTATTAATAAAGTCATCTGGAATGGCAAAGAAAGCGTTCTTGCAGGACTCCCAGAGTTCATCAAGACTCTTTGGATTCATCTTCACTGCCTTCTCCTGCATCTTATCCCAGACATGCTCAATAATGTTCATGTTTGATGACTGGGCTGGCTGGCCAATCCTGGATCACCTTGACCTTCTTTGCTTTCAGGAACTTTGATGTGGAGGCTGAAGTATGAGGAGTGCTATCCTGCTGAAGAACTTGCCCTCTCCTGTGGTTTGTAATGTAATGGGCAGCACAAATGTCTTGATTCCTCAGGCTGTGGATGTTATCATCCACTCTGCAGATCTCTCGCATGCCCTCATACTGAATGTATCCCCAAACCATGATTTTTCCTTCACCAAACTTGACTGATTTCTATGAGAATCTTGGCTCCATGCTGGTTCCAATAGGTCTTCTGCAGTATTTGTGATGATTGGGATGCAGTTCAACAGATGATTCATCAGAAAAATCATAACACATAACTATTTGTGCTATGAATAAACACTATGTATATTTAAGCTGTAGTATTGATGTAACAGAAAACGGATCGAGAACATAACCTTGATTATTTTTTAGCTTTTTTTATTATTAATATACAATTTCCATATTATTATTTACTCCCTGACGTCATAGTTCACAAATGTTGACGCGTTTTTTTTTCAGTAGCTGCGCGTTTCCGCCGCGTCCAGCACGTCAAACCCCCTACAGCTAATTCACAAAAGACTCGCCGCCGTGCCGAGCGCTCTAATTGGCTGCGGCCGGAGCAACAGGAAGCGGCGGCGTGCGCTCTGATTGGCCGCCGTTCTCTTTGTGTGCGGGCAGCTGCCGTCTGGGCTGCATTTTGAATGGTCTCGTATTGGAAGGCGAAGGTGTCCATGGGCAGCACAGCAACAAAGGAGCCAGGATGGTGTTAGTGCACGTCGGATATCTGGTTCTTCCCGTCTTCGGTTCCGTCAGAAGTAGAGGTAATTGCGCCTTATTTACTGTGGTAAACAAACGCGTCTGATCTGATACGCGCGTGAGGGACGCGCAGATGTGATCGAAGGCCTGTTGGAGCGTCGCGTATTTTCCAACACAAACACGGAGTGATTTTGTCTACTGACGCATTGTAAAAGGAAAAAAATACATACTTATATGTCTCATGTTAGACGTGTGTTGTGTTTTGTGTCGCTGGATAAAATGACAATTTGAACAACGCGTAGCACGCTCGTTCGCGTCATCCTTTGTGTTGTCAGATGCCATATGTAACGTTAACGTTAGTATAATATCTACGCGTTTGTGCGTATTCATGTAATTTTCTTGCGTTTAACACCCATTTGGGGCGCGTCATAGTATAAGACGTAACGTCGATGAAACGAACGCAACCGTCATGTTATTTGCTGTGCGTTTACCATGTTGCAGTGTAAATAAAGCGTTACGATCCGCTAAATTCCCTCACATCCGTTCCGCCGTGTGCGGTTTTGTTTATGAATAATTAAACATGGCTTCAGCAGTCAGTGTGCTGATGGGCAGCTGCAGTGGCACAAAATATCCTCAGCTGAACCTGCTCCTAATCTTCACAGGATGAAATTGCCTATTTAGTGTCTAATCATCGAGAAAAAGAAAAATAAAACACCTAAAAATTAAATCCAACCGCGTCTGGATGGAAAAAAATAGGTGCATCCGTTTACAGTGTCAATAATAACAGCAGCAATACACCATTTTATCCATCCTGCGCCAAGCGAGGAAGATGCATTCATATTTAATATGCAATCACATTCAATTCGTATGATGTTATGCGCATTAGAGCCAATCAAAAACACGCGTTTGTGTATATATATATATTTTTAGCACAATATGCAAATACTTTTAAAGGTGCATAGCCATGCTGAAACAGCATCTGTATGTAACAGTAGTAATGCATTTACTGTCACACCATAACAAAAAATGTGCAATTATAATAATAGTAGCAGTAATTTGAGGTGCATTGTGTAGCCATGCCCTAGCACCGATGGTTTCATTGATTGTGCTTGTATTTGTTTCTATTTTTTTCCTTGTTCCATAGTCTGGGGGCTGATTCTACATACCGCATTTTTTCAGAGCTCTGTTCCCCTCCATTGTGTATCTAACGATCACCCGCCGCTGCTGTGCTATAGCCTCTGCCTGCCCTGCATCTAGCTGTGTTGTGACTCCCTCTTCTCATTCCCTCTCTTTCCATCTGAAGACGACATTACAAACAAACTCTCACTCATCCAGTATATTTATATATATCCTCCTGTGTAACCGACTGCAGAAATAACACTCTCTTCTCTAGAAGAATCCTCTTGTCTTCTTTATTTTATTTCTTTATTTATTTTTTTTAAATGGTCATTGTTGCTTTGACAAAAATAACAACTCATTGTAGCATTTAGCTTTATTACGACTGTCATTGTGATTTGTCCCATTCTTTAGTGTGGATAGACCAACATCTTTTGCTGTAAATTTCTGTCAAGTGGATGCATTGGCCTCTCACTCGATCATAGCCGGGCTTGATCGACCCCTAAACACTGTCTCTGTCTTGTCTTTTTTTTGGGAGGGTGCGCTGTGCCGGTCGCATTTGGATTGGGATGCTTCTACTAACGTTCACTTTTTTTATTGTCTAATTATTTATGTACAGTTTGGATCGATAATATCTCACTCGGTGACCCTTTGCTCTGTGGGGTTTGCCCCCTGAGGTGACCTATTAATGATTAACCCAATTAAATCCATACCTTGTTGCTTAAAGGAATAGTTTGCATAAAATGAAAAACTTGTCTTATTTTTACTCCGCATGATGTCGTTATAAACCAAAGAAATATAGTACCAGAATCTTTGTTTTAGTATTTACTGTAAAACTCACCACTTTTAAGTTGAATAAATTAACTTCCAAATCAACCTAATTCACGATTAACTTATTTCAGTGCAAGTTAAAATAACTACAACTTATGTTGTCACTAAAATCATCCCAATTATTTGCTAAATTTGTTTTATAATGTGATCTTGCTGTTTTTAGTTTTTGCTTAAAATGATTTTTGTCGTAAATGTTAACACTAATAATTCTGGTTTAAATGAAGCATGCACTATATTTCAAGTGTTCTGATGTCATTTGAGTCCAATTTAAGTTATTCACTTTTAGAAAAGGAAATAAAATCCCATTCTCAAACAATGGTTTTAATTACCAGTGGCATTCTTATATGGAGATTTGATTGAAATTACATCGTTTTTTAAACATGCAAGTACACTTGCATGACATCACAGTATATAAAAAAAGCTAAATTTAGCAAATGTGACATGCCAAAATATTGCACATTCACACAGATGTGTGAAAGACTAAAAGTGCTGTCGATTGCCTGCCAGGCCTGTAGGTGGCGACATCACTGTGTAAAGAAACTCTACACGCCTGTGCTCACGCAGTCCTGTACGAAACTGTTGTTTCGGTTGTCTCGCCTCTTTAAAACTAACACTTGAAACGTGCATGGCGTCACAAATTTTACAAAATGTAACCATTTGTAATTTACACAGAATTTAAAATAAACTTAATAGGGTTGTTACGATACTCTAATTCGATACCAATCATTACTTGAATTTTAAAAACGTTCATTTCCTGCTAATGTTTGGGTGATGCTGAGTGCGTTCTTAAAAGGTCCGATTTACCATTGTGTTCACATGCTCAACAGAAATGATTGGCCGTGAAGGTCAACAGTTCACCGAACTCACTGCTGTTTGCTGAGTGTAGTCACAGATACAGGGACACTGGAGCGTTTCAAAGCTGTGATTCATCAGCGCATCACTCATATGTCAGCTTATAGACGTGACTTTGAAATTCTCCAGTGTCCCTGTATCTGTGCTTACACTCAGTAATCAGCGGTGAGTTTGGTGAACTGATGACCTTCACGGCCAATCACAGTCTTTTCTGTTGAGCACGTGAACACATTGGCAAATCAGCGCTGCTCAAAACTAGGCATGGGCTGGTATAAGATTCTGACGGTATGATAACCTTGGATAAAAATTTCACGGTCTTGTGATCACTGCTCTTAAATATTTTCTTTTTAAATGTCTGGGTAAAAAACAAAAACTTCTTTCACCTTTTTTCCCACAATATATTTATTTTGAGAAACATTTATAATATTTTGGAATATTAAAAGTGTCAGGCTAAATTAATTATAGACTTCTGGTGTCTTCATTTGTTTCAAAAACAGATTTTTTTTTGCTGTTGTCATAAAAAACAAGCAAAAAAGTAAATAATAAATCATACACATACCTTAGAAACAATATTGCAGAAATTACTGTGATTGGCCGTGAAGGTCAGCAATTTACCGAACTCACTGCTGTTTGCTGAGTGTAGTCACAGATACAGGGACACTGGAGCGTTTCAAAGCTGTGATACATCAGCGCATCACTCATATGTCAGCTTATAGACAAGACTTTGAAATGCTCCAGTGTCCCTGTATCTGTGCTTACACTCAGTAATCAGCGGTGAGTTTGGTGAACTGATGGCCTTTACGACCAATCACAGTCTTTTCTGTTGAGCACGTGAACACATTGGCAAATCAGCGCTGCTCAAAACTAGGCATGGGCCGGTATAAGATTCTGACAGTATGATAACCTTGGATAAAAAATTTCACGGTTTTGTGGTCACTGCTCTGAAATATTTTCTTTTTAAATGTCTGGGTAAAAAACAAAAACTTCTTTCACCTTTTTTCCCACAATATATTTATTTTGAGAAAATATTTTAATATTTTGGAATATTAAAAGTGTCAGGCTAAATGAATTATAGACTTCTGGTGTCTTCATTGTTTCAAAAACTGATTTTTTTATGCTGTTGTCATAAAAAAAACAAGCAAAAAAGTAAATAAGAAATCGGACACACCATAGGAACGATATTGCAGAAAATTTTGATGATTTTAAAACCTTAACTTTTCCAAACCGTGGTATACCTTGAAAACGGTTATCGTCCCAGGCCTACTCAAAACATTCTCAAATGTTAGTGTTAAATGTTAAAAAATGTTTCAGTATTGATTGGTACCGAATTCCAGTATCGTGACAACCCGTTTTCAGGCTTCCCAAATGCTTATCTTTCAAAAAGCGTACATTGAATATGCTATTTTCCGTGCCTTACTTTTTTTAATTCCAAAACATGCCTTGCACTCCACTGGCACGCTGCACCCGACCAGCACTCAAACCGACCCTCATTCATTTGATTTACCCATGCTGCCGAGCTGACCGCAGCATTAGCCTAGCGCTACAGAGCGGCGCTGCTAGCGCTGTGCGAGCGCGAATGTCATCCACTTTACAGGGATCACTAGAACTGCACTGTAGAAGTCCTCCTAGTATCAAAATGTCTCTATTTCTTTGGTTGTGGTTCTCTGCCTTCTGTTCCTGTACTAGGCTGTAATGCATGACCATGTTTGTTATTTTCCTCTTGATTTTGATTGTTTCTTTGTTTTGGAACATTGAACAGCAAACTCCAATGTATCTTTGTGTAGACATGTCCTGCTGTACTGACGTGTTGTAGCATACACATCTACCCATTGGATGCTGCTTCTGTTATGTTGTTAACTTTTATGGAGCATGGTTGGGTCTTGCCTTCGCTCTTTATTTGCATGGATTACAATTATTATTACTATTATTATGATCACACGATTCCACTCATACTAATATTTTTTCCAATAAAGACTGTAGATTTTCCCCTAACCCTCAGTGTGCTCTCTGCTGATTTCCATGTGTCGTTCCCTCAAGCCCCTCCCACTCCACTCTGCGGCCTCTTTGGCCCTTCCCCTGAGTCATCTCAGCTCCTCCCACTTTCCAGAGTGAATCATGGAAATGTGCACTCACGAATACGGAGGCGATGTAGTCACTTCGAGTCACGCGCATCCCATCTGCATTTCACTATATCTGACCTCCTGCATTAGCGGATCTCCCCCTCGTAACCTTCCTTTCTTCTGGAGTCAAATAATGAAAGTCAGCTTGATGTACAATTTTTGTTCAATGTCCTACACTCTCTACAAAATGCTGGGTTGTTTTATCTCAACATTTGGTCTAATACAGCGGCGAAATTAAGTATTAAACATGTCATGTTTTTTCTTGGGAATCATATTTCTAAATGAGCCGTTGACATGGAGTTGAACCAGATTTTGGTAAAAACCCAAACAATACAAACATAAAAATAAAAAAAACTATTCTGCATAATGAGTAATGTGTAATAACAATGCAATGACACAAGGAGAAAGTGCTGAACTACTGAAATGTGTTTTACTTTCTATGAAATACTTTTTTTGGTGACGGCAGCTTCAAGACACCTCTCATGTGGGGAATGAAGCCTGATGCATTGCTCAGGTGTGACTTATTCACAAACTTCAACAGAGTGTCAAAATCTTGATGAATCTGTGGGTCTCATCTACCAAATCTGATCTGTATTGTGTATTTCCTATTGGATTGGAGTCAGGTGATTGGCTGGGCCATTCTACAGCTTGATTTTCTATCTCCGAAAGCATTTGAGAGTTTCCTTGGCTGTGTTTTGGATTATTGTCTTGCTGAAATGTCCACTCTAGTTTTATCTTCATTCTCCTGCTCATGTAGATGTTGGACTGAAGCAGCTTTATTTATTTACAATGAACAAGAGATTTCAGCTGCTTTCTGGGCTTTCACTGCCTTTCTACACCTCCCTTTCTTCATGTGTTCAATACTTTTATCCCTGTGTCATTTCATTTTATTATGCATAACTTAATTGGTAAACTAATTAGTTTTGTTTTCTTTGCATATATGGATTACTTTAGTTGTTACCAACATCCGGGGAAAATTTCAAGTCAACGGTACCTTTAGAAATTAGTTTTATGAGGAAAAAGGATGTGTTCAATACTTATTTCCCTACTTGGTTAAGATTTTTAATTAAACATAGATTACTGCTTTTAAACCAGAGGTTTGTTTTCTGTATTTTAACCAAAATTGGGTTGAAATAACTCCTCATTTTAGAGTGCATCCTCTTAAATCAGTTCCTGATATATTATAACTGATCCGGTAGCCATTTTTTTGGGTGTTAATAAGGAAATATGCTTTTGTTAAAGTATCGAGTCCAATAAATGACATCAAGGATGTGTTAAATTAATCAAAAGTGACTGTAATGACAATAATATTATAATGATAATAATAATAATGAGTTTCAAAAGCTTTCAGTTTTTATAAACTCCATTGAGCTCCCCATCATTTATAGAATTAAAAAGCTGATTTTCTACAAATATAATGAAGCACCAACACTTCTATAGTGTTGTGCAACACTCAAAACTGGAGTAATCAAGTCAAGTCGAGCCTAATTGTCATTCCGATACATGTGTGGACATAAAGAGGAACGAAATGTCGTGTCTCGCAGGACAACGGTGCTATATGGATTAATCATAAATACAAACACAACACTGGAAATAAGAGCTATTATTATAAAAACAAAAAACTATGCATAACTAACACTATAAAATAAAATACTTAAACCATACACATGATGCTGAAAATGTAGTTTTGAGTCAGTAATTATATTTTAAAATATATTGCAATGGTAAACGGTGATTTTTATATTTATATTAATATTCCTGTTTTTGTTGTATGTTTTAAAAAAAATGCTGAGCAAAGAGACTTCTTTCAAACCCCCCAAATTTCACTCTTGTATATCAGATTTTAAAAACTAAATGTCTTCTCTTCTTCTTTGTAAATTTTTATTCATATTGCAATATACAGCTCAGAAAAACTAAACATCTCTATGGCATCTCTATGTTTTTTTTTTTCCCAAGATCGTGTAGCCCCAAGTAACATACTGCATAACTGTCAAGAATACATTTCATATTACAGTTAAATACCGTGTCACTTACCAAAAATCGTTAACAGTGTAGATCAGTCGTAGGATTTAAAGAGGTCAAAAGTCAGCACAAAACCTGACACAGAATGAGGTTAAATCGGACCCAGACTCATCGATTAATCTCCCAGACTGGACCTTCAGGTGCTGACCTTTATTGCTAATGATGGAGGTCAGACTGTTTCCAATCAATGCGCTTCATAATCTCTGATATAACATGGGTTATAAGTGTGTCTCTGTATACCGGAGGACGAGTGCATCACACTATTATTCACTGATCAATAATTTTTGCCTGGGTTTCAGTGAGAAGCAGAGGAGCGAGGTCATTATAATTCAGCCGGCGTGAACTGCGCGCTCCAAACGTTTCTGCTGATCTAAGAGTTTTTTTTTTTTGCTTGAATCTCTGGAGCCCCGGGGGAATATTTTCCGCTGAGAAAATTGTCTGTTTCTGTTCTGTTCTCCAAAGGCGCCATGAAATGAGACAATAACGATTCTCTATCAACACTTTCTGCACTTTTGCACTCGGGAAAATTCCAGCTTCTATGTTTTTCCATTTCCCTCCAGGGCCAGAGCTATGTGAACGTTCCTGTGACCTTTCGCCACGCGATTTCGTCCTTGTGTTCGTGTCCGTCAAATAAATATACGTTAATATTCTAAAATGTGAAATAGAAACTTTAAAGAAACATAAAAGGGGATATTTATAAAAAAAAGACTTATCATACTATGCAAGTAAAAGGGGTCTAATGTTTGGACTCAACATTTCTCAAAATATCTTTTTTTGTGTGTATACAAGTTCATGTGGTTTAAGAGGACAATGGGTGTGATAAAGGGATATTTCACCCACAAATGAACATTTACTTACTATTTACTCGCCCTTAAGTGGTTCCCAACCATTATGAGTGTCTTCTGTTGAAGACCAAAGAAGATATTTTAAAGAATGCTCAAACTGTAACCATTGACTTCAATTGTGTAAATTTTTCCTACTACAGAAGTCATCTAGTCAACCTAGTTGTACTCTTAAAGGGATAGTTCACCCGAAACTGAAAATGTGCTCACTATTTAGTCGCCCTAAAGTGGTTCCAAACCATTATGAGTGTCTGTCTTCTGTTGAACACCAAAGAAGATGTTTTAAAGTATGCTGAAAAACTAACCATTGACTTCATAGTAGGAAAAACGAACACAATAGAAGTCAATGGTTACTGGTTTTCAGCATTCTTCAAAATGTCTTTTGTGTGTGCACAGGTTTAAGAGGACAATCAGTATAAAGGGATAGTTCACCCAAAAAAGAACATTCACTCACCCTTAAATGGTTTCCAACTAGTATGAGTGTCTTTCTTCTGTTGAAAACCAAAGAAGATATTTTGAAGAATGCTGAAAAACTGTAACCATTGAC
>CAIGQZ010032680.1:1534316-1551119 GCA_903798205.1 Danio tinwini
TTAAAACAGGATTCGTAAATACAAAAATCCAATTTGTAAATTTAAAACAGGATTCGTAAATACAAAAATCCAATTCGTAAATTCAAAACATGATTCGTAAATACAAAAATTCAATTCATAAATTCAAAACATGGTTCATAACTACACAAATTCAATTCGTAAATTCAAAACACAATTCGTAAATACATAAACCTAATTCTTAAATTTAAAACATGATTCCTAAATGCACAAATTTAATTCATAAATTCAAAACACGATTCGTAAATACATGAATATAATTCGTAAATTCAAAACATGATTCGTAAATGCACATCCAATTTGTAAATTCAAAACACGAATCGAAAATGCACAAATCTAACTTCTGAATAAAAAAAAACGATTCATAAATATTTGTGATATTTATGATATATGAAAATATTTATGATAAATTTGCAACAAGATTTTTACTTGTGAATTCACAAATTGTGTGCTGTATTTATGAATTGTGTTTTGAATTTACTAATTGGATTTTGTAAATGTGAATCGTGCTGTGCATGTATGGAATTTTATTTTGCAAATGTATTATTTTTGAGACTGATCTTGCTCTATAGAGGACAGCTGTTGTCTTACACACAAACACGCATCATAAAAACACAAAAAAAACAACAAAGTAGGCGGAGAATGTTGTGATTGGTGGATTGGTGTAGATAGGCGCAGTAGTAGTTGCATGCATCTGTGCTTGGGTTGTTGTTTCGAGGAAGTGTGTGTGTGTGCGAGATGCATGAATGTGTATTAGCTCCTCTAAGCTGTGACGATCCGTAACATTATCAGACTCATGTAGCGAGCGAGCGTGTGCGTGCGTGCATACTTGTGTGTCTGTGTGTGTGTGTGTGTGTGTGTGTGTGTGTGCGCGAGAGAGACCCTGCCATGACCTTTGACCCTAAATGCCTACTGAAAAAAAGCACATGTGAGCATAGCTGAAGTGCCCGGCCTCACTCTGGTGCTGCGCTGCCATGGTTGCTGTATTTATTATTGGTATTTAAACATGCAGTGTTTGGAGGGGGGCGGGGCTTGTGCGTGTACAACTGTGTTCTTGTGTGACAGGTCTCCCCTCGTGGTTGCTATGCTGGTTGCTATGCTGTATTGCTAGAACTACAATGTAGAATGTGGTGTGATAGAGGACCATCTGCCAACAGCACTCAAGCGGGGTGAGACGGATGAGCTAAACGCGGCAGGACTTTTTTTTTGCCCCACCAAAGCTCGAGTTAAGTGCTTTGAGTTTTGTTTCAAAGACAATCTTGCTGAGCAAGTTAAAAGTGTTTATATGTTTACAGACAGAAACATGAACAACAGCACATCTGGTGCCTACCTTGTTAGATTGTCCTACCTCCCATTCAAAAAGTAGGTAGCACATTTTGATGACTCAATTTGCTACCCATCAGATTTTGCTACCAGTGTAAATTTTAATGTGGTGTCATATGAAGCCCTAATGTCGCCCTAACCTACCTAATCCCTAACCCCAACCTCAGAACCATTCAAATACAGTGTTGAAAGCATAATCTGATGGGTAGGATAAATGTTAGGACACCTGTTGAATTGGGGCCAACATTTGAACACGGTCACCCTCTCGAGCACTGAAGTTTGCAAAAAAAATGCAAATTTAAAAAAGGGAAGCATGGGTGTAGGGCTGCACGATTTGGAAATATCTGATATTGTTATATTTTACATTTCTGCGAATTAAATATTGCGATATGAATACAGTTTCAGAAGAGTAGCACTATTTGACGGTTTTCTGGAGAGTCTAACAGTATTCAGGTAGAGAAATTGAATAATCACAATGCAGAAAACTTTTTTTTTACTTGTTTTGTCTTGTTCCTGGTTCAAATATCAAAGAAAGCTTCGTGCTGTGTTTACACCAGACGCGGAATGCGATAATAAATTAAAATTAAGCTATTAAAATTGTCTATTTTTTGTGTAAATTGACGAGTGAACATTACTTACTCGCGTTATTTGCTTGTCAAATTCCCTTCACAATAGATGCGGATTCGCGTCATGTGCAGGGCTTCTGTCTGCCCTGTGACCCTAGCTTCGTGGCTAAACATGGACTTTATTAGTTGCGTCCCAAATGGCATACTATACACTAACATACTCAACAGCTTAGTATATGAATGTAGTGTCGTCCTAAATCGAACACTAAGAGTTTTTTCTAAGCGGAAATTCAAACTGTTTCCCTGATGATGTTTGACTGTTGCCAAATTGGTGAATTAAATGACCAAAGTACCAAATAATACCTGCCATGAGTATAACCGCATTCACCATCGGGAGGCGCTATAATCACTCTCGTAGGAGAATTTTGCTTTCACAATCCAAAATAAGTTATCCAGCATGTGTGCCAGATAGCTGCGGTCGTTGAGTGTGTGAAGTGTCCATCATTCCACACTTCATTTTACCGGTTAAATAAGTGCATCATCCGGATAATTAAAGTGCACTTATTATTATTAGAGTTTTCAGTGTAAACACACTACTTACACTATTTATACTACAAAATGGCGTAGAATAGTGCACAAGTATGCGATTTGGGACGCACCTATTGAGAGAATATCTGTGTTTATGTGCTTTATGAAGGCTAAAAACAGTGTATATATTTGTTTGGCGCCGTGTACACTAGATCCTTTCAGAGGTGCACTCAGCTCTGTGAGTTCATCAACTCCTCTAGAAACTATACCTAGATGATAGAAGCTTTTTAGCGGTGCTTCCGACTGAGCCGAGCCCAGTTTGATGAACTGTTGTCCGGTGTTAGCAGGAGGATTTCCCATTGGGACATGATATATCCAGCTGCAGACCCACACGTTTCAGGACACACAATGCAGCACACATGATCTAGGCAGGGGCAAACCATATATGGGGCTGCGTCCGAAACCGCCTACTACTCAGTAGGTACTGCATTTGAATTTAAACGTACTACTCGGCTGTTAGAAAAGTATGTTCTATACAGTATGAATGGAATTCGGACGTACTACATCCGCCATTTTGTCATGGTCACATGACCTACCTGTGTCAGTTGCATTGCTTTACTCCCATTCATGAATTCTCTTGCCGAGCATCATGGGATGAAGCAGCATGCTTGGAATACGCACTTAAGAATCTCGCCAGAAGTAGTAATTCATCCGGGTATTTCTCGCATACTGATTTTCGAATTCTATGAATTCGGACATACTACTCGGCTCGCATATTGATTTTAGCGTACTGTATAGTAGAGAAGTATGCAATTTTGGACGCAGCCATGGTTAATGACGGACCAGTCTTCTATTTTTTCTTTTTTAACAACGACTAACTCCTTAGGAGCATTATCGCCACCTACTGTATTTCACAAATATAGCAACCGAGACCAATCCGCAAACGACTATCTGCTATATTGACTATATTGTCCGATAAATAATGGCTAATTATCTCTGATGACTGATAGAAAACGGTTGGTCTGTTATATTGAATGGCGATCGAGATTAAGTCTCAACCGACATATTTGTGAAATAGTATACACTGTTGTCTATTGTGTACACTATTTATTAACGATATATATAAAAATATACTGATGATGAAGTCCAAGAAGACGTTAATAACATTAACATCTGTCGAAACCATATATGGTTCGCCCCTGTTTAGATTGTGTGCGCTGGATTGTGTGTGCTGAAAAGTGTGTGGGTCTGCAGCTGGATATTATTGCTCGGAACACCAACTACAGGCGCTACGTCATAATCACGCCCCTTCAAGAGAAAGCTCCTGATAGGTTAATGCAGCGCGAATGTCCTTTGAAGTTCAGATTTTCCAACTCCAGCGATTCGTGCGATACGTCAGTGAACGTAAACATTTTAAACATTTTTTTAGCTTGTTTTAAGGAAACTATCTTCCATTGAAATAAGTGAAATAATCTTGTTCATTCATTCATTCGTTCAATCATTCATTCATTTTCCTTGGCTTTTTCCCTATATTCATTAGGGGTCACCACAGTGGAATGAACCACCAACTTATCCAACATATATTTAACACAGCGAATGCCCTTCCAGCTGCAACCCCGTACTGGGAATCATCCATACACACTCATTCACACACATATACTATGGACAATTTAGTTTATTCAATTCACCTATAGCGCATGTCTTTAGGGAACCGGAGCACCCGGAGGAAACCCACGCCAACATGGGGAGAACATGCAAACTCCACACACAAATGCCAACTAACCCAGCCGGGACTCGAACAAGTGACTTTCTTGGAGTGAGGCAACAGTGCTAACCACTGAGCCACCGTGTCGCCCGAAATAATCTTGTTTTCACATTGAAATGTAGATATATTGACTAGAACAAGACAAAATTCTAAAATTCTATTTAACCATATAAATGCAGTGATTAAATACAATTCTGTGGTTCCTGGTCAACTATAATTCAGACTGGACATTGCATATCTTTGCGATGTGACTATTGCGAAAGCGCACATTGCGATATCGATGCTGAAACAATATATTGTGCAGCCCTACATGGGTGAAATGCGTAGGTTTTTACAGAAGTTTGACTTTTTGGGGGAGGATTTCTGAATTTTGGTATTCTGACTTCATTTGTTCTGAGTTACACAACTTTAGCTTATTTCTTAAAATATCTCAAATAAATAAATGATAAATCTCAGAATTTAGACGTTTTGGTTATTTTGGTGACCTTTTTTTATTTCATGATGGAAAAAATAGTTTCTGACTTGTTTGTTGTTGATTTTTAGTTTTTTTAGTGCATAATTAAAAAACGTACAGCAAGGATATTCTTTTTATATGCTTTTTAAAGTGGGATAATTTTTTTCTTATGCAAATTTTACAGCTGCAAAAATTTGGAGCCAAATTTGAAAACCGTTACAAAAAACTCTGCATTTGTTTCAGCTAATGAGCTGTGTTTTTGCCTGAATGTTGGCTCCTCCCCCCTCTCCGGTGTTCTGTGTGCTGATTGGTGGATGATGGCTCGTGTTGATCGTTTACACAGGGTTATGTCCGTTGAAATGCCTTAAGTATTTAACAATCATAATTTATTACTAACTGTAGATATCGTGGGTGCGTATTTAATTTTGTATAGTTTCATTTTTTGCAATGGAATCATATTTTATTTATTTAGAATAACACAAAATGATTAAAACTCTTACCTCATGTTTGAGTTGGTTTGCGGGAATGCTTCGCATGCGGTTGGTCGTGTTCGTGTGTGTTTCTCCCTTTGGTGCTGTGACCTTACTGACATTCCGCTTGCTGATTGGTCAGACACGGCAGCGGAGTGGGAGTATTATGGGTTTTGATTCGCTGTCCTGTTTGCACTCTTAGTTTTTTCGAAGGCCACCCTCTCACTGGCATCATTTTTACCACTCTGGCAACCTTTGCAACACAATCTCTTTCTCTACTTTTCTCTCTGTAAGTCTTTCTTACATTGTTAATGTTTACATAATCTTTACCTCTCTCTTTCTCTCTCTCTCTTTCGTCTTATGTCTGTTTATAATCGGCTTTAATATTTTTTCTCTGTTATTAACAGTTTTATTGTGAATGTTTACATTTGTTCTCTTGCCCATGCTTTTTCTGTCTTTAATAGGGATGCACCGATCCCGACACTTGGATTGGAAATCGGTTCGATACCGCATATTTTTGCTGGATCAGGTATCGGCCAGCTGGTACCGATCCAAATCCGATCTTGCTATATTCTGTGTAATTTACAAGCCAACAAAAGCCACGAAGTTAGCCTATTATAAGGCACTAGAAAGTCTACTATATGCCAAATGTTCTGAAGCCAATCTATAGCTTAATGTGAAGTACAGATGAATATTCGTGTGGTTAAATTCAGCCCTTCCCTCCGCTACGCCTGTCAATCATTCTCCATTCATTCACAATTCAAACTGCGTTCATGACAACTCGAAAAACTTTCTCCAAGCCTATTGGCTCCTGTTAGTTTAAATAATCAGTGAAGACATGCATTTAGTTTTGCATTAAATGGGTTCATTTTGACCTGCAACAAGGAGATCATTGCTGTTTCTAATGCCGAGTTCAGACTGCATGATTTTCAAAGTAGTCGTGTCACGGATGTTTTCACACTGCATGTCTATCTGGGCTAGTGTTCTGTCGGCGCTGTGTTTACACTGTAGGATGGATCGGCGACAGGAAAGTTCACACTGCATGACTTTAAAATAGGAAGAATCACAGACAACTTTGTCCAAACTACGTCTCACAGCCAAACAAACGCAAGAAGTGACATGGAAACAATGCGAGGTCACGTAATATATATCACGTAATATATCTTTCGTTATTAACTACATAATGGAAACAGAAGTTTAGCTTTAGAAACTTGTGCTGCTCACCTGCTTTTGAAGAGAATTAACAATCTCTCCTCAACTTTTTTTTACTTTTCGACCTGATTGTAATATTGATCAGATGACACGTCAAACAGACACAGTGCTCTTGCCAATTTTGCACTTGTTTTTCCTCCATTTCTTGGGTACAAATCAACTGAAAATGAGCTCTTTTAGCTTCTTCCCAGCCTCCCGCTGGCCTGCAGGTAACCATACTAGTGGATGCTGCTCTCTCATTGGCTGTAGATGATTGCGGATGTTATTTTCAGTCAGAACACATTCACACGGCATGATTTGCATTGCAGACAGCTCCAGATATTTAGCACGCCAAATATCTTACGGGCATCGGCGACTCATCAGCGATTCTCTCATAATGCGTCCTTGATACAAGCGCTATACAAATAAAGATGAATTGATAGTTCATACTGTGTGATTGTCACTCGCGTGCACAAGCACCGATTTGCCTGTGATTTCAGGCATTTGTCTGCAATTTCTCAAAACCTCTCAAAATCAGGGCTAAAATCATGCAGTTTAAACTCGGCATTAGTCATGTTAAGTTGTGTCCGTTAGATCAGCAGATCGCATTCACAACACTGTGTGTGAAGAGCAGGTAATAACCCTCTCTACTCCAAAGTAGGCCTACCTGAAAATTTAAATTAGAAAAGGCTCAATAACACATTGGACAGATCCTCAACGCACTGATTTCTTCCCTTTGTGCTGCTCAGTTTTGAAAGTGTCCGCAGATACCGGAGGGCTGCGCGCTGTGTCTCGATAATGCATCAAGCGATTCAATCACGCAATGTGCACCGCTCCGTAAAATGATTCTGTAATATTAAAAGTTTCTGTTCTTTCATCCTTCATTATTTTGAGGGGAATACTTTCAGTGCTGCGAATAGTTTGTAAAGCCTGGCTCACTGTGCTCAAAGTAGTTAATTAAATTAATGAAAGTGAAACTGACGGCGCAATATTGATAAATTTAGAATACTCTAAAACTGTGAATATTTCACTGTAATTTTATTTATATTAATACTTTATTTAACAGACCAGCTTGTGTTTTGATTAGGGTCAAGAGTGGTAGCCTGTTACAGCTTTCAAAGAAAAATCTTAACATAAAAAAAAAACATAAGCTGGACCACAACAGATCAATGTCATAACGAATGCCGTCTAGCATCATGTTTTTAGTAAGATTGTATCATCTGTCAAATACAGTAGGCTTATAGATCTGTTGTTTTTACTAAAGAAGATAAATTATCTTAGTTTATCACCAGAACTATAGAAACTGTATTATGCTTTAAAAAAAAAGGCACAGTATCAGGATCGGATAAGTATCGGTCGATACTCAGAATTTTGGTATCGGATCGGTTCCAAAAAAAAAAAAAGGTATCAGTGCATCCCTAGTCTTTAACAGTCTTAAATTGCTAATGTTTACATTCTCTGAGGCTGTTTAAAATCTAGTGAGCTACCCTACGTAGCTGTTACTTTCCATACTAACTGCTAAGAAAGTGCATACGAGATCTGACTTACAATGCTATCGTGCTATGCTACTCAAAAGTGGTGCTTTTAAGTGTTAGAAACATATACGGCATGCACAAATATTAATTAAAAGTCCTCTGTAAATTACTTAATAGTATTATATCAATGCATTTGGGTGCTGAATGGATTGCCCGCATTCTCCACCACTTACAACAATCTCTCTTTACTTACATGGAATTAATTAATAGCATATTGCTAAGCTAACGAAGTGATCCACTTATTAAGCATAATATACAATATACAGCATGGAAAACTAGTGATTACAATAGCCAATTACATGGTATTGTGTTTTCAACGCATTTGGGTACTGAATGATTGCCCGCATTCTCCACCACTTTACTTGAACTTGTCACAGTGCATTATGGGATTGCCTTCTCTATTAAGCATGCATGTGATATTGGTCGGTGCATAAAGAGTGTGTATGTTGCACGTCTATCTAAGATTGAGGCTCACTAGAATTTTTCAACAAGCCATTTTTCCCTCCTCAACCTGTCATTCCTTGTGCCTATTTCTGTTTCATTCTCAATCGTCGTCTCTGATATTGCCAGTCAGCACTTTTCAGACTGTCTCCAGGGCAATCTCTCTTCCTAGTTTATTTTGCCAATCGCTCTCTCTCTCTCTCTCTTTCTCTCTCTCTCTCTCTCTTTCTCCCTGTCTCATGGCAGGGTCAGGACTAACAGAGTATAATAAAGCACAACAGATTTAAAATGCATGTTTTTCTCAGGTTTGAATATATACATGACTAAATAGAAATATACAGTTACATAGAAAAAATAAAGACTAGTGCAGATGTTCTACTAATGATATTAAAGGATTGATTTTTTTTTTTTTGCTGCTGCTTGCATTTGAAAAAAATAAAACAAAACAAAAAAATGAGACATTAAAAATAATGTTGTCCTAAAAGTGCCAGTGACAGGGGTGCCGCGTGCTGTGGGTGTTTTTTCACTAGCGGATTTTCTAGCAGAATATAGACTATTTATCATTCATATTAAAGCAATAGCGCCTCCTGCTGGTGTGACTGCTAGTACGTAACTGGTTGAGTAAAAAAAAAAAGTATGTGTAAAATGTTAGAAATCTCTTTTGGTGGAATTTTTGTACCTTATTTATTACTACTACTAATGATGAATTTAAAAGTGGCATCGCTAAAATGTTTTTGGTTTGTTTTCATTTTGTTTAATTTCAAAGCTTGTACATTTATCCTTTTTGTATGTGCTCATTTTGTAATAAAAACTGTTGAAATGCTTAAATAGTTGTTTTCATTCATTCATTTTCCTTCGGCTTAGTCCTTTTATTCATCAGGGGTCGCCACAGTGGAATGAACCGCCAATTTCATTTATTTGTTTTCCTTCGGCTTGGTCCCTTTATTTATCAGAGGTTGCAACAGCGGAATGAACTGCCAACTTCATTCTTTCATTCATTTTCCTTCAGTTTAGTCCTTTTATTCATCAGGGGTCACCACAGTGGAATGAACCGCCAATTTCATTCATTTGTTTTCCTTCGGCTTAGTCCCTTTATTTATCAGAGGTCGCAACAGCGGAATGAACTGCCAACTTCATTCTTTCATTCATTTTCCTTCAGCTTTGTCTTGTTATTCATCAGGGGTCGCCACAGAGGAATGAACCGCCAACTTCATTCATTCATTTTCCTTCGGCTTAGTCCCTTTATTTATCAGAGGTCGCCATAGCGGAATGAACCGCCAATTTCATTCTTTCATTCATTTTCCTTCAGCTTAGTCCTTTTATTAATCTGGGGTCACCACAGTGGAATGAACCGCCAACATATCCAGCATATGTTTTACGCAGCGGATGTCCTTCCAGCTGCAACCAAACACTGAAAAAACATCCTTACACACTCATTCACACACATACATTATGGACAATTTAGCCTACCCAATTCACCTATACCACGTCTTTGGGGGAAACCGGAGAACCCGGAGGAAACCCACGGCAACACGAACATGCAAACTCCACACAGAAATGCCAACTGAACCAGCTGAGGCTCGAACCAGCGACCTTCTTACAATGAGGCAATCGTGCTACCCACGGCGCCACCATGCCCAACTTTATTCATTTTCCTTCGGCTTTGTCCTTTTATTCATCAGGGTTCAACACATCGGAATAAACCGCCAACTTATCTTGCATATGTTTTGCGCAGCGGATGCCCTTTCAGCTGCAACCCAGTACTGGGAAACACCCATACACACTCATACACTACGGCCAATTTAGTTTACCCAATTCACCTATAAAGCATGTGATTGAACTGTGGGGGAAACCGGAGCACCTGGAGGAAACCCACGCCAACATGGGGAGAACATGCAAACTCCACACAGAAATGCAAACTGGCCCAGCCGGGAATCGAACCAACAACCTTCTTGCTGTGAGGCGACAGTGCTAACCACTGAGCCACCTTGTCGCCCCTAAATGGTTGTTTTGTGTTATGCATTTACTTGAGCTCATCTGCATTTACTTGAGCTCATCTGCATTTACTTGAGCTGCATCTTAACGCTAGAGGGCCAAACAACCTTTTTTTTTTCTTAAAAAAACAAAATAAAAATAAAGACAAATTCATATTCATAAAGTAGATTCTCCCTAATGTTATTTAAAATGTGTTTATATATATATATATATATATAAATACATACAGATATATATACACACAGTTGAAGTCAGAATTATTAACCCCCCTTGGATTTTTTTTCTTCTTTTTTAAAATATTTCCCAAATGATGTTTAACAGAGCAAGGAAATTTTCACAGTATGTCTGATAATATTTTTTCTTCTGGAGAAAGTCTTATTTGTTTCATTTCGGCTAAAATAAAAGCAGTTTTCAATTTTTTAAACACCACTTTAAGGTCAATTATTAGCCCCTTTAAGCTATTTTTTTTCAAAAGTCTACAGAACAAACCATCATTATACAATAACTTGCCTAATTACTCTAACCTGCCTAGTTAACCTAATTTCCCTAGTTAAGCCTTTAAATGTCACTTTAAGCTGTATAGAAGTGTCTTGAAAAATATCTAGTCAAATATTATATACTGTCATCATGGCAAAGATAAAATTATTTTATTAGAGATGAGTTATTAAAACTATTATTTTAAGAAATGTGTTGAAAAAAAATCTTCTCTCTGTTAAACAGAAATTGGGGAAAAACATAAACAGGGGAGCTAATTATTCAGGGGAGCAACTGTATATATATCAGAGATGCTCAAAGTAAGGCCCGTGGGCCAAAGTTGGCCCATTATAACCTTTGATTTGGCCCACCATCACATCTGAGAGGAGAGTGAGAAAATGATGAAGAGTGATGGGGTGAATTCCTTTAACTCAGAGATCGTCATTTCTAATTTGACAAACTTTTTTGTTTGTTTTATTGCTGAGCTACAAAAAAGGCATTTCAATTAAATGTTCTGATTAAATGAATCAGATTTTTAAAAATATAAATACTGTCACTTGACGGATAGAGGACTATGCAGAAGCAAATCGGCGAGCAAATCAAGACAAATACTAGTGAAATTCTGTTATCAATTATTGTTTAGTTTTTACTGTAATAAGTTAATTATAAAATGTAAAAAATACTGTATTAGTTCAAATAAAGCAATGTTTTCTAGTCATTTTTAAACATTATTAAATAAATTTGTAAATTACCTCAATCTAGCCTCAATCAAGTTTGCTTTTTGGCCCTTCATAAGAAAAAGTTTGGGCACCCAAAATATACATACAGTGGGTACGGAAAGTATTCAGACTGCCTTCAATTTTTTTACTCTGTTATATTGCAGCCCTTTGCTAAAATCATTTAAGTTCATTTCCTCATTAATGTACACACAGCACCCCATATTGACAGAAAAACAGAGGATTGTTGACATTTTTGCAGATTTATTAAACAAGAAAAACTGAAACATCACATGGTCCTGAGTATTCAGACCCTTTGCTGTGGCACTCTTATAGTTAACTCAGGTGCTGTCCATTTCTTCTGATCATCCTTGAGATGCTTCTACATCTTCTTTTGAGTCCAGCTGTGTTTGATTATACTGATTGGACTTGATTAGGAAAGCCACACATCTGTCTATATAAGGTCTTACAGCTCATAATGCATGTCAGAGCAAATGAGAACCATGAGGTCAAAGGAACTACCTGAAGATCTCAGAGACAGAGTTGTGGCTAGGCACAGAACTGGTCAAGGTTACAAAAAACTTTCTGCTGTGCTTATGGTTCCTAAAAGCACAGCGGCCTCCATAACCTTTAAATGGATGATGTCCAGAACCCATCCTAAAGCTGGCAAAACAGAGCTTTCGGGGGAGAAGAGCCTTGGTGAGAGAGGTACAGAAGAATGCAAAGATCACTGTGGCTGAGATAGGAGAGAGTTGTAGAAAGTCAACCATCACTGCAGCCCTTCACCAGTCAGGACTTAATGGCCCGACATTAACACCTGAAGCACTCTGAATCCCCAGAAACGATCCCAAGGTTCCCGGACCAGGCCCTATCCTGAGCTGCTGCTGTGGTGGTCATGATGGAGAGCATAAGACTGATTCCTGTGATGCTCCAAGGACAGACGTGTCTTCGCGGAGGTCCAGCTACTGCGCCTAGACTGCAGCTCTGCACAAGACGTTTGGCCATAGGAGAAATGGTCGTACCCAACTGAGCCTGGTTTCTCTCGAGGTTTTTTAAATTCTTCACTTTTGCCAATTGGTGAAGTTTTTTCCTCGCCGCTGTCGCCACTGGCTTGCATGGTTCGGGATCTGTAGAGCTGCGCATCGATGGAATTGCTCCTCAGTGTTTGGACTCTCAGTAGTGATTATTAAACCACACTGAACTGAGCTAAACTAAACTGAACTTAAACACTGAAAACTGAACTGACACTGTTTCAATTCACTATAAACTTCCATGTGAAGCTGCTTTGACACAATCTACATTGTATAAGCGCTATACAAATAAAGATGAATTGAATTGAATTGAGAATGGTGAGAAATAAGATTCTCTGGTCTGATGAGAACAAGATTGAACTTTTTGGCCTCAATTCTAAGTGGTATGTGTGGAGAAAATCAGGCACTGCTCATCACCTGTTCAATACAGTCCTGACAGTGAAGCATGGTGATGGCAGCATTATGTAGCAGGGTGTTTTTTTTTAGCTGCAGGGACAGGACGACTGGTTGCAATCAAGGAAAAGATGAATGTGGCCAAGTACAGGCATATCTGGATGAAAACCTTCTCTTGAGTGCTCAGGACCTCAGACTTGACCAAAGGTTTATCTTCCAACAAGACACTGACTCTGAGTTTACCGCTAAAATAACAAGGTGGCTTCACAACAACTCAGACTGTTTTTGAATGGCCCAGTCAGAGCCCTGACTTAACCCCAATTAAGCATCTCTGGAGAGACCTAAAAATGGCAGTCCACTACCGTTTATCATCCAGCCTGATGGAATTGGAGAGGATCTGCAAGGAGGAATGAAAGAGGATGCCCAAATCCAGGTGGGAAAACTTGTTGCATCTTTCCCAAAAAGACTCATGGCTGTATTAGATCAATAGGGTGCTTCTACTAAATACAGAGCAATGGGTTTGAGTACTTGGAACCATGTGATATTTCACATTAAATTTTTAATAAAGCTGCGAAAATGTCAACAATTCTGTGTTTTTCTGTCAATATGAGGCACTGTGTTTACATCAATGAGGAAAAAAATGAACTTAAATGATTTTAGTAAATTGCTGCAATATAGCAAAGTGTAAAAAAAAAAATATATATATATATATATATATATATATATATAGAGAGAGAGAGAAAAACAAGTGTATATATCACCTGCCGTTCTCATTTATTTAAATATTAATTACATTACATTACCTGCTACCAAAGTTATAAATAATTCACTCACTTTCTATCTTTTAACACTGTTGTATATATGACACAGAAGAACTCTGAATCAGCATAAACACAAAATGGTGTTTACAGTGTAGTAAATGGAAAACAGACATATTTTGTAACACTATAAATTATGTATTAACTGTTATTTTTGATCATTTTATGCATTCTTGCTTGGTATAAAAAAAAAATGTCCCTATACAATTTCATGTTGCTTTTTACAGTCTAAACAACTCTAAAAAGAGAGCTAATCTACTCAAAAACCATTTACTCACAGTTGAGTACCACGTTCCAATAGGGATAACAAGTACAATGGAAGTCAATGTTTAAGAGTTTGCAACATTCTTTAAAATATCTCCTTTTGTGTTCAACAGAAATAAATAAATAAATCTCAAACTGGTATAGACTTATTTTACGCGGCCGCCGTTTTAAAAGTGAAAGTGAGGCTGCGTTGGGGAAAAAACCCGGAAGTATTACCTGAAGTCAAACAGGAACGGCATCCGCCATGGCGTATTGTTGTGCACCTGGCTGTTTATCTTATCAGCAAAAATAAAGTGATACAAATTTATTATTTCACCGCTTTCTGAGTGACCCCGAAGGTCCATTCTGAATGGATAGTGAAAATAAAAAGTGATTTCAGACCTCATTTTCAGCTAAGGGAAATGGCACTAGTTAGCTAACATTTTCTTTCCCAAACACACATTTTAGATGCCATTTATCAAACTCAAGTTAATGAACTGATTCGTTCACTAGATTAGACTTGTCACGATACTGAAATACAGTACTGAAATAAAAAAACATCAATTTCCGCTAACATTTAAGCACTGTTGAGTGCATTCTTAAACGCAGCTGATTTGACAATAGCTGCGTCCCAAATAGCACACTATACACTATGCACTTATGCACTATGTACTTACACACTCTACAGCATAGTATATGAATGTAGTGTCATCCTAAATCGAACACTGAGTTTTTTTACTAAACGGAAATTCAAACTGTTTCCTCGATGACTTTTATTGGTTGCCAAATTAGTGAAATAAATGACCAAAGTACCAAATAATACCTGCCATGAGTATAACCGCATTCACCACCGGGAGGCGCTATAATCACTCTCGTAGGACAATTTTGCTTTCACAATCCAAAATAAGTAAAGGTATCCCACATTGTATGCCAGATAGCTTCACCCCTGAGCAAAGCTGAGATCGTTGAGTGTGTGAAGTGTCCATCATTCCACACTTCTTTTTACCGGCCGAATGAGTGCATCATCCGGGTAATTAAAGTGCATTTATTATTTTTAGAGTTTTCAGTGTGAACACACTACTCACACTATTTATACTACAAAATGGCATAGAATAGTGCACAAGTATGCGATTTGGGACGCACCTAATGTGTTCACGTGCTCAACAGAATTGACTGTGATTGGCCGTTAAGGTCATCAGTTCATTGCACTTTACCGATGTTTACAGTGTGCAAACACAGACGAGCGATTCGCTGATGAATCGACTGATGTTTGCGGCTTTAAAACACTCCAGTGTTCATGTATCTATGTTTGCACTCAGTGAAGAGCGGTGAACTGATGACCTTCATGGCCAATCACAGTCATTTCTGTTGAGCACTGAGGAATACTATGGCAAATCAGTGGTGTTTATGAACGCTCTCAACATTTTTTTAATTTTTGTATGGTGACAACACTATTACAGACAATACGAGGGTGTGCTACAGAGGACTCTCATTGATTTACCGGGTTACATAGGCTGAAGCAGGGAAGCGTCCCCACGGTGTTTGCCATGAACTGAAGCCTAGGAGGACACTTAAGCTTATTAATCATAAAGAGATTATGATTTTGTTTGATGCCTAATAGGGACATACCTGCCAACACTCCTGTTTTTCCCGGGAGTCTCCCGTATTTCAGACCCGTCTCTCGTATTGTTTGGTCTCCCGGAAAACTCCCGGAATTTCACGCCCTCCCCCCTGTTCTTCAGTTCGCGCACGCAACCCCCCCATCCAAATGTTGGCAGGTATGAATAGGGATGTCCCGATCAGGTTTTTTTGCCCTCGAGTTAGAGTAGATTTTAAGAACCTACCGAAAGCAGATCCGATACTTCTATTATACATTAAATATATCTATGTGCTCCAAAAGCATAAAAATCCAGGGTTCTCTACAAAGGCGAATGGCAGGTCAATCATTGCGGTCATTTGTGCTATCTTGGCTGTGATGTCCTGTGCCTTCACATTGTCATGGGGCATTTTTTCTCCCCTCTTCAAACTCTCCTGCAGCGTGAACGGACTCATCTTCGGTTGGGTTGCCTGGGTAAACTCGCTGTATTGTGTCTGGTGTTTGTTTTTGAGGTGCCTTATCAGGTTTGTTGCGTTAAATGTAGCCCTTTCCTTTCCATCTCTTGCAATCATTACATATCTCAGTTTGCTATGGCTGCATCTTCAAGCTTCAAGCTGCTCCGTGTTATACTTCGCTGGCTTTTAACCAATAGCGTCTCTGCAACAAAGTGATGTCATGCCGCATGTGTTGCTGTTTCTGTGTGAAGTGAAGAAAGGTCTAACTCTGTGTCTCCGCATAACTAGGTGTTAAAAAAGAATGAGAATATGTGTACATATATATTCGAGTCCTGATCGAGAGGTAACGTCCAATTCCGAGAGAGTCAGATACTGCGTAATCAGGCCCGATTTTCGATCATGTGATCGGATCTGGACATCCCTAATGCCTTTTAATGGTTTAAATCAAACTTAACTGAATAATATTAAAGTGATGTTTGCACCACATCCCGGGGTATTCCAGAAAGCAGGTTATGTGACATACCCGGGTAAGTTTAAGAGTAAATTAGTGGATAACCACAGCTTTGGTTCCAAAAATGGAGGTAACTTTTGGGGTATGTTAAATAGCCACAGCAACTTACTCTCTGAAGATAACCTGCTCTGGAGCAGGTTATGTTCCAGAGTTTGTCTGTTTCAGAGAGTTTACTGAGCATTGCGTGCTCTTGATGAGAATTTTGATGAATGTAGAAGCACAGATATATGAGTTTTTTTCATCTTGAGAGGGTTTTATATATATATATATATATATATA
>CAIGQZ010032680.1:1554579-1594962 GCA_903798205.1 Danio tinwini
TTTCTCACAACATCACTAGTCTTTCTCAGGACATCACTAGTCTCTCACAGACATCTCTAGTCACTCAGGACAAGATTAGCCTCTCTAATATCTCATGGCCTATCGCTAGTCTCTCACTAGTCTTTCACAGGACATCTGTAGTTTTTCAAAGTACATCACTCATGTCTGGTCTATAGTCTATAGTCTCCTAGGTTTATTACTAGTCTTTCACAGACCATCTCTAGTCTCTCACAGAACATCTATAGTCTCTGAAAGTGCATCACTGATCTTTCACTAGTCTTCCGCTGACTGTAGTGAGATTTTTATCCAGAACCTTGCCTCAGCCAGATATTTTTAGTCATGGTGGTTAATTGTTAAGCAGTAAACCAGAACACTAGCTGTCCACATTAAAGATCAGCATCCAAAACACACTGACGGTACAGACCAGAATAATCTAGAACTGGTAGAAACAATGATAGCAACACTGGAAAGATGTAAACTTACCTTCATGATTTTCAATAATTATGCCTTCCTTTCTCTTCTATATTAGAGTTATTCTACTTCTTCTTCAGGTTTCTGCCTCACTAACTGATGCATCTGCTATTCACCTGGTCGCTGTTTCTTGTGTAAACTGACACCAGGCAGGTAATGAAATATAACACAGCTCTGTCTCCACTGCGCAGAGATGTCCAGCTTCACCTGCAGTAATAATGAATGATGGCAGGATACATTACTCAACAGCAAAAGCACACACAGACTGATGTTGCTGCCCTTGACCCATACAACTCTGAGCTAACAGAAAGTTTGTTGAAGTTTTGGAAGAACAAAATAAGTTCCAAGTCACATGCAATCTTAAAGGGATAATTCACCCAAAGATGAAAAATTTGTCATCATTTAGTTGCCCTTTACTTGTTCCAAACTTGTTCGACTTTCTCTCTTTACTATTGACTTCCATGGTATTTGTTTTTCCTACTATGAAAGACATGTTTTCAGCTGTCTACAAAATATCTTCTTTTATTTTAAAGTTCACTTCAATAATCTAAAGGTCTTTTCTACTTTTTGAGAGTTGAAAAGGTAACTTTAAAGTTTTAATGGAATTAGAGCTCATATGAAAAACACAATAGTAATTTATAGTATTCATATGTTTTTGAGCCATATAGTCGTGTATTATACTTTATATTTAATACAATCAACACAAACTTCACCAATTGACAAAAGTGAAGGAAAAAACCTTGAGAGAAACCAGGTTGGACACGACTATTTCTTCTCTGGCCAAACTTCTTGTTCAGAGCTGCAGTCTAGGCGCTGGACAGCATGGAGAAGCTGCAGGTGTGAGTAGGTCATCAGCGGGTGTACAGGCTAGCCTATGAGATTAATGCAGAGACTCGTCTGTTACTGGGTCTTTTAGAAATCAGTCTCATGCTCTTCACTCCTCTATGGCCGCCACAGAATCTGCTCAGGATATGGCCTGGTCCAGGATTATGGATACCACTAGAAGTTCTCTATGGTTGGCGCTGTCTATTCACAGGAATTGGATCACATCAATGGCACTGCATAATCTCTAGAGGCCTCGGGATGAGTATCCCAAGGTGGAAATAGAGAACAAAGAAAATAATTAGCGTAGCTGCTGTTCATGTGTATTTAAACAGGACATATTAAATATCAACGCAAAATGAGAACTAAATACAAATTTATAAAATGAAAATAGCAATTATATAAACAAACATGTAAAGCATTGGCGTGTCTCTAACAGAATGTAAACTATTAACAAAGGTGAACTGATAAACTATAAGAAATACTGTTGTATACTTTAGTTTTTACTATAGTAAACTGGTGTATTGTAGTATAATATACCCAATAGTTATAGAAATCAACAGTATTGGGTAATTTGTTTATATCTCTATAGTTGTTGAGTTACCACAAAAGATTAATTTACTGTATTTTACTGGTTCAAAACCCCTACAGTATTGAATTATTGTATACAATACTAAAGTATTCTTTCATATATGATACAAGAATCAGAATCTGAAAGAAAAATGACATTTGATGAAGAAATTGATTTTTAACAGTAGCCAACTGATCCATTTTTAAATACAAACCTGTTGTAAGCTTAGACATTTTTTTAAACTTCTGTTTACAATAATTCAATTTTTATTTTAATTAATGTTTAAATGTAACCCAGTTATTCACAATAGTGTCCATAAACAAGCATTTTATTTTTATAAAGCACTGAAAATGTTATTGATTTGTGTTTTACTGCATATTTAGCTAATATAAAAAACACAGGTGTCAATTAAATATATGAACAGTGTCACATGATTGGTAAAAATTGTCACATGACCAACTTGCACCATGAGGAGATGATGGCTGCAACAAAGCTCCAAACAAAAGGTTGGTAAAGTATTTTAACATCAAGGTAAAATAATGCTTTTTGGTAACTAGCATCTTTAAGGTGTCCAATATTAATATATTAATTCACAATTGTTCAGCTTTGTTGAATGTGATCATGCTGAGTAAACAATAATGGTGGCCAGTGGGATAATACAGCACATTTAGCTACACATATACATAAAATAAACATCAAGCTCAAATAAACAACTAAACTTTTAGTGAAAATATAAAATATTACATTTATATATTGAATTTAAAAAACAAGATTGAGGTTGAAGTTTGTTTTATATTCACACATTGGTTCAGTGTCAACTTTTGTCATGCTCACTATATTGTTTACAATGTTACTTTGAATATTCAGTCTGAAATCGCATGTAAATCTGACTTGTAAACAACATTAGCACTTGTAAGCAACTTTAGCACTATTTATTTGATTGTGAACAATGTTGCATTTTAATAGTCATTGGCTACACATTCAGGCTTTCTCCTTAATAATACACTCTCAGAAAAAGGTACACAGTGGCACAAATAGTGTTCCTTAAGGATCCCTTAAAAAATACTTTTATGAAAATATTATATTAAGGAGAAAGTCTGAATGTGTGAATATAAAAGCAACTTTTATACCACAGTAGAAACGAGTAGGCCTGTCAAAAAGTGAATTTGTGTGTGTGTGTGTGTGTGTGTGTGTGTGTGTGTGTGTGTGTGTGTGTGTGTGTGTGTGTGTGTGTGTGTGTGTGTGTGTGTGTGTGTGTGTAACAGTGAGTTATGGTTGTGTGTGAAATGAATACTAGCTTGTTTCCAATGTGAACATTTGTCTTCTGTAAAAATGAAAGACGTCTGTGTAATGATTCACATGGCGAAAGAAAAGCTATTTTCTTACCTCTGTGATTGTTTACATGTTGTGTATCATTCACTGTCAGCACTGAACCTGCATACCAGCATATCACACATATCTCTCTGTCTGTCCGTCACACACTATAAAACCTCTAAATAAACCTCTGGCTCTGTCTCATACACAATGAACTGCAGAGAAGAAGAGGGAATAAAGAAACATTAATAAAAGAGCGACACCATAATGACAACAGAAACGTGAGTACATTCATAAAGACATTTCATTCATCACAGAAATGTATGTATGTGAAAATGAAAACAACCCTTAAAAAAACAACAACGGCCTACTGAACACATGATGTAAAACTCAAAAAGTCGTTGGTGCATTCAGATACGAATGTGTAAATCTTTATTGCTTTCTCAATCGAAGAGTTTTGAGTTCAGTTATATCTAATGTATAAAATCCTTCTGATATTAATAAGTTCATTTGGATGCCAAGTGTGATCCTTATGACTCACTGCTGATATTTTTAATTTGATATTTTATGTACTGAACTTAGTCATGCTATACTGGATTCAATTTACTTGGCTTAGTGTGCAACAGAGTTATAAAATGCATTACATATCTCTATTCAAAAGCATTAACACTAAATAATAATTATTATTTTAAAGTTATGCATGTATTGTCATTTAAATAGCTTTTACAAATTTTTTCATAGTGTGTTATTGCACCTTTTTCTCAATTAAAAGAATCCCTTTATCTAAAAATAATGATTTGCCCTTCCAGAATTTCTTTAGGTCTCTATTTCCTCATTGTGCAAAATAGTAGCTTGGTCTCATTAGTTGAAAATAAAACATTTTTGTACAAAGCTCAGTATAAATAATGAGGTGCAATGGTATTTTTTTATGCTATTATTGGACATTTTGATGAACTGCATAAAAGACATGCAGAGTTTCCTGTGGACGTTTATTTTAATTTAAAGGTGCTGTATGTAACCTTTAAATATGACTCTTTTAAAGCATAAAAATACCATAATATGTTTGCAGATATTTAAGAAACATGCTAGGTGAACATTCTTGTTTATCTGAAAAACAATGCTGAAGTCAGATATTCTCCTTTGAAAATGTGCTTTCCGTGCCGGAACGCTGTCTTTGTTTTGGTTCTTTTAACCCGCCCAATGCCAGTTTGCTGCGATGCCTTGCTGGAAATGTATTTGATTCATTCAGTCATGAAGGCTCTCAAAGTTCGTGTCCGCAATCGAAATGCGACCTCCGGTGGGCAGTAGCAGACGCAGTAGCAATTAATATAAATATTACAAACGTAAATATTAGGTGAGCAGGTTACATTGTAACCCCGTGTCCTAACACACTACGTGACGAAATTTGCAGTGATAAGCAATTTAGCTGTTTGCACCAGACGAAACATGACAGAAATTTAAATGCAGCTATTCAAAAGCACAGAATATGCACTCACCCACGAAATGATGACATTTATAATCTAATTAATGCATATTAAACCTTTTTAACATTATTATCTGTACATTTAAAGTTCAATTTCAAACGGTTTATTTTATTGTCACGATCTGAGGTGAACTATCTGCTGCTGTTTCCAGTAGTATGGCAATAAATGTTATGTAAAATGGCATTCAAGCCCACATTATTAGCATTTAACACTGAATAAAGCACATAAGGTGTACCTGAGGTGATCACAGTTCATCCTGTTGTTTACCAGTGAGAAATAGAAGCTGTTTCTAAACTAGAAATTTCAGGTGTTAGTTAGGACAAAAACTCCTTTTAGTATGAAAAAAACATTTCTTCTATCAGCCACAGTCCGAAATTCTTACACTCAGTTTGATGGCTTTGGCAAATTTTACATAGCAGTGCCCCTCATACGGTTAGTTTGCTATGTAGAAAGGATGTGCAAAAAGAAAGCCCTGCCTCCTACTCAATATTCTGTTTCAGTTAGAAGAAAAGTATATTTTTTACTGTGTTATTTTGAAAAATGAATGGGAAAAATATATTTTTAACCCGTGATATTAAAAAAGTAGACAGACACTCTAAAAAGTCAAAGGTGTAAATAAAATTATATATATATATATAGTTTGAGTTTGGTGTGAGTTTGGACCGTGAGTTTGTATGTGGTGACGGGTGCTACTGAGGAGCAATGGAGCTATTTCACTGATTTGACAGCACAAGATGTGATAAAAAATACGATTAGAAAAGGTTTCACAACGGACTCACACATCATGGTTTACACTTACAGAGATAGTGGCTTAGAGAAAAAATACTGCTACACAGTGGCTCAGTGGTTAGCACTGTCGGCTCACAGCAAGAAGGTCGTTGGTTTGAGTTCAGGCTGGGCCAGTTAGCATTTGAATAAGGTAAATTGACTATAGTGTATGAGTGTGTGTGTGAATGCGAGTGTACAGATGTTTTTCACAGTGCTAGGTTGCGGCTGGAAGGGCATCCGATACGTAAAACATATGCCGAGATAGTTGGCGGTTCATTCCACTGTGGTGACCCCTTATTATTCAGGGACTAAGCCGAAGGGTAATGAATGAATGAATATATATTAGGCTTACAGGCTTATACCTAGGGCCAGACAGAATCTGCAGACATATTTTTGCTGTTTCTGTGGAGAAATTTGTAAAAAAGTCTGCGGATTTATGCGGAATGATTTTAGGAGTATCATAACTAAAATCTTAACATATGAAATAAAAATAATAAATTTGTGACTTTTTTATTTAATATTTACAATGCAAATCCAATTAGATTTATTTGGTAAACAAAGCAAGTCTCTCATATAATATATCTACTAAAAGACAGAAAATATTACTTTACAACAGAGATGCCCAAAGTAGGGCTCACGGTAACCTTTGATTTGGCTCGCCATCCCATCTGAAAAGAGAGAGGGAGAAAGATGCGGAGGTGGTTGGAGCGAATGCCTTTGACAGCGATCGTCATTTCGAATCTAACATAATCTTTTGCTTCTTTGTTTTATTACTGAGCTACAAAAAAAGCAGACTGAAATTAAAAGATTCAATTAAATACTGTAAATGATTTAGACTTTTAAAATGTAAGTACTGTCAGCAAACTGCACAAGACATCTGTGAGCAAATCAAAGTAAGCTTGACTAGTGTATTCAGCATTGAACTTGTGTTATAAATGGGATTGTTTATGTTTTAATGTAATAAGATCATTTATAAAATGTTTAAAACGATACTGCATTAGTCAATATGATTTTAAGCAACATTTTCTAGTTATTTTTAAATATTACTGAATCAATTAGAAAATTATTCATGGCAAATTTAATACAGTTTGGTACAGTATATATTCGGCCCACAGCCATCAATCAAGTTTGTTTTTTGGCCCCTTATAGGAAAAAGTATGGACACCCATGCTTTACAAACTGTGTTATAAATAAATCATATGAACATTTTAATATTACTATTATTATATCACAATAATATTAGAGAAAATAAATTTACACACATTTACCCAAGTAAATAAATAGACTCAATGATGGGCAAAAAATCTGCGGAAATCTGCACATGCAGATTTTGTGTGGGCCTGCTTATACCTTATTCTTTATGAATATCTTTTTTGAGTATATTGTTATACTGTGTACTTCTGATGAGTTATTTAGTGATCAAGACTATCTAGAAGAAATGTCTCAGCTCTTCCAGGATTTTATAACTAGCAGCGTTCACGCCTCCTTCCCTCTCTCTCTCTCTCTCTCTCACACACCCTCAATAGGGCATTTCCCTGTCACTCTTTGTCTGTGATAATTATGAGTTAGAAAAGTCACAGTTCGACTGTGATATCTGCCAGAAAACCATGATGACTGCTGGTGAAAACATTTGAGCTCGCGGTTGGCATGGTAACAGAACCAGTTGCCAGGGTGACGCTTTCATTATCGGCATAGGTGAATCGGTGACCGGTTTAGCACTCTGGGTTTCATGCTCTTAAGTTATATGACAGTTCAATTGGTTCTCAGAGTTGCCACGGCTTGATTGGGTTTTGATTGTCAGTGCAATTATTTCCTGTTGTCAGATCGTGTGTTCGTGAAGAAGAATTTTGTTCACAGTGCAGACATGTCTGATGTGGTGCTATGTTTGTCGACAAGAGGTAATATATTTTGCTGAGGCGACAGGCGTGAGTTCACCTATGACCCCTGACGCACGCGGTCCCTATCTGAGCTGTTGTCATGCTGCAGCATGGCTTTTACCTAACATAGCACTATAAAGCTCACAGAAGAAAGAGAGTGAGAGGGAGAGCAGAACATCTGAAAAGAATGAGCTGTGAAAGCAGACAGAATCAAGGGCATTTGACTTACACCCACATCTGTGACTCACTCCAGTGTGTTTGTGTATAGCAGAAAAGACTGATCGTTCCCATTGAGAAATTATAGATTGCTTGAGACATGGCTGTGTATAAAATAAAAATGAGACTTTTCGGGGTCTTATTTTTTATTTTTTTTTATCAAATGTAATTGAAAGCTGCATGTCCATGTGAAACCCTTGAGGATTTAATTTTAAACACTATTGTTTCCCATATTTGAAAAAATATAAATAAATATCTTAAATATATTGAACAGGTTTTTACATTTTGATTATTTGGGTTCAATGGGGAAACAAAAACCTGATTTTTTTTTTATATTTCCTTTGATTAAGACAAGTCTTAAAGGGATAGTTCTAGGGATTTCTAGATCCGATCACATGTTTGAAAATCGGGCACAATCAAGCGGTTTCAGACTCGATTGAAATCGGACATTACTTCCCGATCAGGACTAATATATTTGTATAGTTAAAATGAGAATTACTAGCCCCCCTTTGAAATTTTATTTTTTTTTCAATATTTCCCAAATGATGTTTAACAGAGTAAGGAAATTAACATAAACACTATGTCTGATGGTTAAGAATTGATGGAGGGTATTTGGCCAGGACACCAGGGTTACACCCCTACTCTTTTGCGAGAAGTACCATGGGATTTTTGATGACCATAGAGAGTCAGGATCTCGGTTTAATGTCTCATCCAAAAGACGACACTCACTGATAGTATAATGTCCCCTTCACTATACTGGGGCATTAGAACTCACACAGACCGCAGTCTGAGCACCCCCTGCTGGCTTCCCTAGCACTACCAAAAAAACTTCCAAGAAACTAATTTCCTGATCTTTATGAATGAAATGCCTACTTTACTACATCTAATCATCTTGCAGTAGAAAAAAAACAAGCCATGCCCACTGTTTAATCGTTTATTAATACTTTTCTCTAGGAACTACATCACAATACGAAAAAAAATAATTATGTCTCAGCCTCCATTTATGCGGACTTTAAATGTATAACTGACAACAGTATTCAGTTGCTGTGTAAATGTGGCCTTACTGCAGGGCTATTCAATTGGCAGCCCGCAGGCCAAACCCGGCCCGTGAGGCAATTTGTTTCGGCCCTCCAAATAGTGTGACCAAGACATCAAAAATCTATTTAATTTAGTCAAAAGACAGCCGCTATAGTTATGAAGTGACGTGCGTCTGTTCAATACAGCACAAGCTACAGTTGAAGGCTGCGCAGAGAGTGAGTCAAGTGACATTAAGCGAGTGGTGCGAGCAGCCGAAAACATTCGGATATGGTTGTAGAAAAGGCCTTTTGTACAATGCACTGATATTGTTATTAGGGATGCAAAGATTAGCCAATTTCACTATTATCCGCACTTTTAGTCATTACGGTTAATTAATCGTAAAGGCTTCTCAACGCCGCGTTTCTGTTGCATGGAACGAAACTATAATAGATAATTCCTGCATCCATAATTATTATGCAGTTCAAAACATAACATATGAATGTGTCTGAAGCCTAAGCAATGCACTGCTTTTGTTGTGCTTTGAAATACAAATTGAATATGTTTGTATTAAAAGCTTATTGCAGTGATATTATGTAGTTTCTATTACAACATATTAACATTTTTATGTAAAAAAATACTACGTGGGTGTCTCAAGTAGCAAAAATACAACATATGGGCTCTTATATGCTGTTGTCTCATCACTCATTGCAAGTCATATCTCTCTGGCCCCTCATTTGGGATGCTTTTCATGAACTGGCCCCCATGACAAACTAATTCAATAGCCCTGGCTTACTGGCTTAACATTTGTGAAGAGTTAACATTTGTGATATTGCTCAATGGCTCATATATGCAGAAAAAAGCAGCACATGCTGGTAAGTTTTGGCACATGGCTGCTGGTTTAGGCTGACCAGCACATGACCAGAACCAGCCTAAACGAGCTCATAATCGGCAAAGAATGACCAGCAGCCAACTTACTAGCATATGCTGTGTTTTTGTAAAGAGGGGATTTGTCCTTTATCTTAAAAACATCCCCTCCACAAACTGGAAGACACAAGTGCTATTCAACTGTGTGCTGAATATTAGGCTACTTCAAATCTCTCACTCAAAGTGTCGCAGTCTTCTGCTCCATCAGTGTTGTGATTTTCTCATGTTCACAGCCAAGCATGTTTTATTGTTTGCCCACTGTTTTAAGTGTGAAGAATTTGCATATGTGTGGCGTGGAAAGAATGTCAACATTTCATATTTCTTATGTGTGTTTTTGTTCAGCAACCGCCTTAAAGAAGACGAGGGCATCTTGCTCATCAACAATAATACCAACACACACAGCACCAAGAAGAATAAAGCCTTATCCAAAGGCAAACTCTCTGACATGATATATGTGGGTTAGTATTTATATCAATCTCTTTGTCAGCGACTCTCAAACTTTTCTACACCTGCTTAAACATTTTAGGAAGTTTGGTCAGCTGCCTGTTGTTGCATCTATAAATATAAGGTCTATTTATACATGCATTAAAATAACATATTGGATTTTGTTCAAATCTATTTAATGTTTTTTTTATTGCATGTAGTCGGAGGCTGGTGTAAAGATGACCCGTCCTGTCCAGTTGAGCAGTTCTGTCCTCAGTATAATGAGTGGAAAATGACCGCTCCAATGCTACATCCCCGCGGTGACACAGGGGTGTGTGCTCTGGGCGGGGCCATCTATACTGTGGGCGGGTCTGATGATGTCACCTGTTTAAGCAGTGTGGAGAGGTGGGTGCCTACATCAACTGAGAACTAATTCAAAACAACTTTAAATTGTGTATGCTGTGAAGTTATAACTGTCTGTGTAAAAGTGTCCAAAATATTAAGCTTAGCTTGGAATTAACATTCAATTGGCGGCACAGTGGCTCAATGGATAGCATTGTCGCCTCACAGCAAGAAGGTCGCTGGTTTGAGTCTCGGCTGGGTCAGTTTGTGTTTCTGTGTGGAGTTTGCATGTTTTCCTCGTGTTGCCGTGGGTTTCCTCCGGGTGCTCCGGTTTTCCCCACAGTCCAAACACATATGTTATAGGTGAATTGAATAAACTAAATTGGCCGTAGTGTATAAGTATCTGTGTGAATGCAAAAGTGTATCTGAAAGGGCATCCGCTGTGTAAAACAAATGCTGTAATAGTTGGAGGTTCATTCCACTGTGGCGACCCCTGATAAATAAGGGACTAAGACAAAGGAAAATGAATAAATTCAATTGGTTTTACAATTAATCTAAGTAATAAAATTTTTAACTATAATTTATATTAAAAAAAGATCCATATTTTATGTTTCTGTTGTTCTGCAATTGTATTTTATGGGAAAGATGCAAGTATTAATTTATTATACCCCTAAACTGATGCTACTTAATTTAAGTAATTCTAAAAATGCATAACACCAAACAATATTAGTTAAAATGGTCTTTTTTTAATTGTAGTATTTTTGTCATTAATACAATTTATTTGAATTGAATGCATTTTAATTTATTATTTATTTATTAATACAAGTTTTCTTGCTGTTTGCCATTTGTGACCCTGAAATCTTATTTTGCACAGGTTTATTTTTGGCTATTGTCATTCATTCATTCATTTTCTTTGGCTTAGTCCCTATATTCATCAGGGGTTGCAACAGTGGAATCACCCGCCAACTTATCCAGCATATGTTTTACACAGTGGATGCCCTTCCAGCTACAACCTAGTACTGGGAAACAACCATACACACTCACTGACACTCACACTATGGCTAATTTAGTTTATTCAATTCCCCTACTGACCTTATTCTAAAATGTGGAAGTGCTCTCGTTTTAGTGATTGTTTTAGAACTTCTGATTCAGTCGCCTATGGGAGAAATGACTAGGAATAATAAACGGCAGAAAACGGTCAAATTACTTGCTCTACAAACAAGTGTTTGCATGACTATACAAACAAAATAGAATAATATAATAAGAAAATATCAGTTTGCAACATCAAGCAGCAAAACGAGCTGTTTTTAATATCTAAAAATAAATGGAAGTGAATGAGACCGGAAGTCTCAAGCCAAAATGATTCAAATGGCTGCGCCCACTCGTACGCAGAGAATAGAGTGAATAGCGCATGTGTTTGGACTGTGGGGGAAACCGGAGCACCCGGAGGAAACCCACACCAACACAGGGAGACCATGCAAACTCCACACAGAAAAGCCAACTGGCCCAGCCCGGAACTTATCCAGTAACCTTCTTGCTGTGAGGTGACAGTGCTAACCATTGAGCCACCGTGCCCCCCTTTTTTTAACTATTGTATAGGTCAAAAATATAGATTTTTTTTCAAATCATTAGTATATTAGGTAAACATCATGTTCCATGAGAAAAATGTATTTATTATCAACATTTTTGACATTTAAGATTGATGCAGACAATATACATTTTGGGGTTGTATTTAACAAAAAAAAACATGCGGTGCTGTTTAAAGTTTTGCCAATAATTTTATCCTACACTGCAAATAAATGCTTAAAACAAGTAAAATAATCTGCTAATGGGGTAAGCGATCAGTTGGCGTTTCTGTGTGGAGTTTGCATGTTTTCCCTGCGTTCGTGTGGGTTTCCTCCAGGTGCTCCGGTTTCCCTCACAGTCCAAAGACATTAGGTACAGGTGAATTGGGTAGGCTAAGTTGTCCGTAGTGAATGAGTGTAAATGAGTGTGTAGATGTTTCCCAGAGATGGGTTGTGGCTGGAAGGGCATCCGCTGCGTAAAATCGTGCTGGATAAGTTGGCGGTTCATTCCGCTGTGGCAACCCCAGATTAATAAAGGGACTAAGCCGACAAGAAAATGAATGAATGAATGAATGAATGAATGAATGGGGTAAGTGAATTAATTACATGGAAATAACTTTATTTTACTTTATTTTACCTCAGTGGCAGATTATCTTTCCTGTTTTAAAGAAATACTCACTTAATTTTAACTTATTTCTGAAAACAAGATCATATTTTTTACTTTTCCAGAAAATGCTTCTTGATTTTAAGAATTTTTAGATATTTAGACTAGAAACAATACAAAAACAATACTTTAAAACTTTAATAAAAAGTAATAAAAGCATTTTTGCAGGGTGTATGCGTAATACCTGCTTACTGCTATTCACAACTAGGCCTGTCACAATATCTATTTTTGTTGTACAATATATTGCACCAAAATCTATCACGATAAATGATATTATTGTCATTTTAAGACCATTTTATGCCACTCATTATATGAAGCCAGAATGACAATATAATATCATCACAATGTAAGTACACTCTTCCAAAGAATACACAATATTTTATTCTTAAGAATACTTCCTTTAGTCAATTAGGCATTAAAATCAGAATGTGAAAACGCAGATCCTAAAAAGTGTTTTTTTAACCATACTGACACCTCCAATAGAGATAGAGATGTTGTACAATCAGCTAAAATGTTGCTAGAATAGCATTGTGTTTTATGTATGGGAGATATATATTGCATCACCAAAAATGACTGAGCTCATGTCCAAATGTTGTGCGATAAGGCGATATATTGATTATTGTGACCGGCCTAGTCGCAACAGGAGCTTGTCTATTAGAATGCTGCTTTCTGTGCATGTGATTGTGTTAGGTATCATCCAGAGAGCAACAATTGGACTGTGGACATTCCTTCTCTCTCCTCGCCAAGGTCAAGAGTGTGTGTCTTAGAGATGGATGGATGTCTTATTACACTTGGGGGTTTTGACGGAATGACCTGCATTAACACTGTAGAGAGGTCTAAGCACACAGTGACACATACATCACATAGAAACATAACTCTAGAAATCTCTTTCAGACAAACAGATTTATGTTTTTCTGCATTTTATAGGTATGACCCATTGAAGAACTCTTGGTCTAAGTTTACTCCGATGTTGAGGAACAGAGCAGCTGCATCAGCTGCTGTCCTGAATGGTCAAATATATGTTGTAGGAGGAACAGATGGAGACATGCCACTGGATTCAGGTACAGAAACATGCATGCAGTACAATGCAATTAAATTATTTAAATTAAGTTACTTTTTTCTGTGGCTCAGTGGTTAGCACTGTTAGCACTGTCACTTCACAGCAAGAAGGTCACTGGTTTGAGTCCCAGCTTGGCCAGTTCTGTGTGTTGTTTGCATGTTATCCCGTGTTGGCGTGGGTTTCCTCCGGTTGCTCCGGTTTCCCCCACAGTACAAAGACATGAGCTATAGGTCAATTGGGTAAACTAAATTGGCCATAGTGTGTGTGTGTGTGTGTGTGTGTAATGCATATGCTGGAATAATTGGAGGTCCATTCTACTGCGGCGACCCCTAGTAATCAGAGACTAAGTCAAAGGAAAATTAATTAATATATGAAATTTACTTTTCCACTGAAAAAGTAAAGTAGGGGTTTACAATAATTTTTTGGTAATTTATTAACAGTTTAATTCAGAGAAGCTGAGTAATACATATTTTGCAGAACAATTCTATTTTCATCTAAAGAACATTTAAAATTTGTCAAGAATCAAGACAATTGCATATGCTTAAGAAAAAATTGAGGAATTAGTTCACGACAATATAAGGTATAAATTTAGAGAAGCAGAGTAATTGTCATTCCGATAATTTGCATATTAACTCAAATTTTCAATGCACATTTTAAGCACATGCTTAAACAATTCAATTAAAATTTATGCCAATATATGGTGTCAGTACTTTGAAACGTTTTGTGTTTTGATACATAAGTTGTTTTTCTATTTTAAGGGCCCTTTCCTACACCCGGCGCAATAAGGCGCAAGATGTGTACAGCGCGATTAGTTGCTATTTTTAGACCAGCGCAACCCTAATTTTTATGTTTTGCACCATGTTGTTTAAATAGCACATCCATTTGCTCCACTTTGTGGACTCATGGGTATTCCGGTCTGAAAAGGTGGTGTGTTAAACTGCATTGTTGGCGTGTTGCTATTTTAAGGAAATGAAATAGACTGCAAGGTTTCCGCTACCTTCATTCTTCCATGGCAGGGCGCCACACCAAAATTCATCCCACCATGGCTACGTTAAGCTTCACATTCAAAACATTCAGTCATTTTTTTTAAACAGTGGGTTATAATCGCACCAAAACGTATTAAAAGGTAAGTGAATTATAACAGCGCAAGCTTTTCTGTAATCGTAGTAGTGCTGTGCGTTATTTGTTTAACCCTTTAAGGTCACATGCTGGCTGGCTGACTGACTGGCAGGTGCGTGATGCGTGAGGCCAGCAAACACGACGTAGCGTTCAGTTAAGATGAACAAAGTTTCCATAATTATACTTTGTTTATAGATAAAGGTCTATGTCTCTGCATACAACAAACAATGACTTTTATCTTGCTGGAGTTTATAGCCGTTTCACTTTACTTCAGGACGCATTAATGCTGCTCTGTAGGTCTATTAGTGACATTCAGAAATATTCCTAGCAAATCTGATAAATGTTGGAGACATACTACATAAACACACTAAATCGCACTTCAGCAGTGTTTATTTGAGAGCGCACAAGAATATCTGCACTTAAGCAGCGTATATTTGAGGGCATACAATAAGTAGTGCACGAACAGAAGAAATCTCCTCACAAGCAAAAAGATCTGCATGCTTGTATTACATAAATCCGATCTCGACTTAATACTGCGTCACGACATTTGTCATTGAAATAACGCCATAGGTAGTTGGTAGATTAAAAGGCCTGCCCCCACAGCTGGAAAATATCCTAGAGGAAACATTGGACTGTGCCATTGACCAACTAAAAGCTGCTCTAAAGTCCAGCGCAGAGCATGTATGTTATGCGCCTATGCAGGTCCAAATGCTTACACATTGCTTAATACACACAGGATGTACAGCAATACGCAAAAATGTTTACATATGAAAAAAAATTAAAGGATTCAAATTTTACAAAAAATATGATTTTCTACATAAATATAAAAACCACTACCTGCATGCCTTCTTTTCGGGGGGCTTTTATCTTATCAGTTTATTCATGGCAATTTGCATTTGTATAATGTTGTTAAATTATTAGCAGTTTTATTTATTATATGCATATTTATATTTGTTTTAATAAAAACTAGTTTAGATTTGTCCACCTGTCGGGTTTTGGAGACGTATGCATCACCATATGGGGCATAAGAATAGGACATGTGTTTGGATATAACTCAGTTTTTTGACCACATTTCGTTATTATTGTTCATTTGCTGGAAAATAGAACAAAATTTAGAAATAGTTTTAAACAAATCTTTGTGCTTAACAAATAAAATTAAATATGTAGGCTATTTCCCTATCCATAAAATAAAGGAGTAAAGTAAATAGTAAAAGTAAGATGCTGAATGGAGGGGGCTCATTCTTTATTCTCGCTTTGCAGATGGTTTGTTTGACTGTTTTCTCGCTAGTGAAGCGTTCATTTTTTCCTCTTACAAAGTCCGCTGTGTAAATAGCAGATGCACCATGGCACGAAGCAACTGACTCTTAAAGGGAATGGGAGATGAGACTCTGATTGGTTTAATGCACGTTATGCTCAAAACACACCCATAACTCATTAAGAAAATAAGCACAACCATGTTAGACCATGCACCCGAGCGCAAAGCATATTTTCCGTCCTTAAAATAGCAAAAGTGGATTCGGACACGCCATTAATACTTTTGCGACATAAGCTTTAGACTTTGTGCCTAGATTATTAAAATAGAGTCCAAAGTATTACTTTTTAAAAACGAAACTAACAGGTCTTGTTTAATTTCTATTGTCTATGCATTGAAATGTATGTGAAATTTTTATATTTAATTAAATTAAATTGAATAACTAAGTTACATTTTAGACAAAGTAATTAGAAAAGTTATTTAAATACAGTTGTAATGCTGTAATTTACTTTTTTGGAGTAACTTACAAAATACTGCATATACATGTTTGCAATTTTAAAATCTAAGCCCTCAATTATAATTTCTCCTACACTAGTTGAGCGTTTTGACCCATTTGAGGGATGTTGGTCTCTGTGCCCAACTATGTCAACTCCGAGAGAAGCTTCGGGATGTGCCGTATTTCTTGGCTGTCTGTATGTGGCTGGAGGACGGGATGAACTTGGCCTGTCATTGAGCAACGTGGAGAGATACGACCCAGACAATTTCCGCTGGAGCCCAGTTAGAGCAATGAACAACAAGAGATTTCAGGTTTGAAATAATCATTATTTATTCACTTTACCACAAATGTGTCTTTTCTTGTCATTCCAACAAGTATTTACAAAAGGTATCCAGGCCACCATGAAATTAATCCTAAATTGTTTGAATTATGTTTTTTGTAGTAAGGTTATTTTCTTAAATATATGTACAGGTCTCTTTAGTGGTGTTTAATGGCGTTCTATTGGCTATTGGAGGATGCGATGGTGTTAGTGATCATAAAACCATGGAGGCGTATGACTATGAGACAAATTCCTGGAGGTGTGTATTGTTTTAAAGTGAGTTTGTTCGCATAGAGACTCGAGAGATCTGCAAATGTTTTTATTTTTAACAATTATGAGGCAAAATAGATTTAAGTGTGTCATTATGTTAGCTACACTCTTATTAGCAGTTAAAAATCGTCATTGTGAAGGGAATCATTTTACCACAAACAAAATTTCTGTCCTTATTTAACTTCTGTTCATCTCTTATGTCTATTATTATGTCTTCTGTTGTTTTTAGACATTTTGGCAGTATGAAGTCCAAGCATCCAGGTGGACAAGTGGCTCTGGTTAAGGCTGTCTGAAATTTACTGATCAGTATAGTGATATGAATTATAATAAACAACTGTAAAATTAAAATAATTATGTATTTTTTTGTTGACACTCAAAAAACCTCAGGGGCGTAGCAATCGGGAGGACGGGGGGTATATGTCCCCCCCACTTTTAGAAATAGACCATTTAGAAACAGGTGATTATTAATTACATTAACCTAAACTTTTGAATTTCCCAGAGATGGTTTGCGGCTGGAAGGGCATCCGCTGCGTAAAACACATGCTGGATAATTTGGCGGTTCATTCCGCTGTGGCGACCCCAGATTAATAAAGGGACTAAGCCGAAAAGAAAATGAATGAATAAACTTTGGAATTTTATTTGGCTGTCCCCCCACCTTTAAGATGTCCGCTACGCCCCTGAAAAACCTACTGCTACTGTAGGTCTATCATATTTTCTGGGATAAGATCAATGGTTTGGTATCATTCAATACTATTTAATTGTATAAAAAGCATAATAGCACAATTATTATGTCTGTATGGCCTACAGTAGTAATGTTTAGTATTTTAATTTTTGTTTAAAAAAGAATTTAAGTGGTTATTAGCATTATTACTTTATAATCTTTGTATAATTGAAGACATTCTGCCTTTTTAAGGCATGGGAAATCACGTTTAAAACTTCCTATGACCAGGGAAGTCCTTATGTAACTACAGGTGAACAACATAAGCTGTTCAAAGAAATGAAGTCTAAAACTCTGTTGCTATGTTACTGTGAATAGATGTAGCCTTGGCAACAACAAAGATGTATTTTTTGCAGAGTAATAGTTATTATTCGTGATGAATAAGATGCTGTTCAAGGCTGTCCAGCACACGGCGCTGTGTCTGACACTTTAAAATGCCACGGCAATCTTACCTCAATGTTAGTTGATGTAGAAGTTGACAGACTCCGGTGTGCGCCACAGGAATGATTTTTTTTTTAATCAGCAAAAATAAAGTTTAAGTGAAGCTTTGTTAAATGTCAGAGCAGCTTATTTTTCATATTAGTTTTAAACGTGTTACCATGTTTTTTGGATAACCTATTTTATCTGCAAAAGTTTTTACCTCAGAAAGTTATCACCTGTGGACTAATCGACCGTTAACTGAATAACGGACTTTTTTTTCAAATCGGAAAAAGCGCGCGATGCCTGACGCCCTGGCTTGTGAGGAAGAAACAGGGGGAGTGACGTTTAAAAAGATGAGCGGCGCGTGCTACACAAACCACACTTTTGAATACGATGATGGGAGCACGCGCACAGCCCGCTTGAGGTAATGTGTGCGCGCACAGTTGTCTTCAAGTTAAAACAGCGAACGATAGATTTCTTTTTCTTATTAAAACTATTGGTAGCTTATAGCAAACTGTGAGGAAGTGTTGTAGTAACAATATGTGTTTTAAATAATGCTGTTATATTACATTTTCTAATGCAGAACGTTATTATTTTCAGTCTTTCTCATATGCTTTAAAACGTGACAGGCACTTAAAGGGTTTGATCACCCAAAAATGAAAATGTACTTACTATTTACTCATTCTCAAGTGGTTCTGAACATTTATGCATTTCTTCTGTTGAACACCAAAGAAGAAAGCCATTGACTTACAAACAAATACTATGGAAGTTAATGGTTACAGGTTTTCAGTTTGTTTCAAAATATCTTCCTATGTGGTTAATGGAAAAAATAATTGTATAAAGGTTTGAAACAAGTAAAGGGTAAGTAATTGATGATATAATTAAAAAAATTTTGTGTGAATTATTCCTTTAAGAATATAGTTTGCAAAATTTCATATAGCCTCTGTGTCTCTTCTCACTGTTAGTCCGAGATGTGGGGGCCGAGGTGTGGTTTTAAATGTGCAGGACCTTGAGATGACCACTGGAACATCTGTGGTTCCTTCCCTTCAAACCTACTTCCGGTTCCGAGACCTGTTACTAGGAGACCAGACATTTTATGATGACAGGTACGTGTTTATGTGACCCTGTATTAGGTTACTTAGTTTTGCCACTTGCTTCAACTGCATCCAAACAACAATAAATCAGATCAACTGAAATCATATTTATTTTGCTTTCTGCCAGTAATGGGCAAAAAAAGATTGACATTGGATATTATTCATTCATTCATTAATTTTCTTTTCGACTTAGTCCATTTATTAATCTGGGGTTGCCACTGCAGAATCCATCACTGGAAAACATCCATACACACTCATTCACACACATACACCACGGACAATTTGGCTTACCCTATTCACCTACCACATCATGTCTTTGGACTGTGGGGGAAACCGAAGCACCCGGAGGAAACCCAAACAATCACGGGGAGAACATGCAAATATTGGATATTATGTAAGAGGTTAATCATCTGATTGTATTACACACACTTGTATCTTAGTTGCTGACTTAAAAAGAAGTTATTTTATTGTGAAATTACCATGATTACTAAACAGATAACTAGACTTTAAGTTAGTTCTAATGGTTTGAAATGAAAAAAAAACATGCAAGATATGTCTCCACTACTTTCCACTTTAGAAAAGTGAAGCCAAAATATCCAGGTGTGTCTGCTGTCATCTTTTGGATGATGATGCCAGTGGTCATTCAGAGCCTTAATCTGCTCAGAAGTGTTCATAAGTAATGCTATTAGTAAAATCAACTCTGAAAGCCCTTATTAGATAAATGACTTGCCAACCAATTATGTAAAACATGTCTGGAAATAAATTGAAGTGTAATTAGATTGTTTAGCATGGCTCACATTCTGTTTCTTTACAATGAGAGGATTCCCATTACAATGATAGAGGAACCCATTCTGCAACCAGCCAACAGGGTAAAATAATTTGGCTTCACTTTTATTAAAGTGTAAAAATAGTTTTCCCATAAAGATTTTAAACAGTTTTAGTTAAAGTTGTATAAAGCTGTGAATTCATCCATCTACAATAATCACAATATTACAATATTAAATTAGAAGCAAAGAAGTATCAGTAAGCGGCTCTTATAATGAGAGACAAAAAAACACAATCAGATGTGACAGTGGGAATGACACAGCTGTGTTAAAAATGATGTAGAAATATAACGCTTTATAAAATAACTAGTTCTGGTTCTTATTTCTGATTGGTTGAGTTGTGTTCAAAGCTGCAGTAAAAGCTGTGACTGTTGCCAACTGTTCTGCTGTCAGTATTTTGTAAAAACCGCCTACGTAAATGGAATAACCGATCAAAAAAGCAATAAGCCTGTGAAGCTGGGATTTGCAGTGAATCTATAAGAGGGTTTTAGAGGCTCTATGTTGTGCCTAACAACACCGCTCAGCTGTTAGAAATTCACAGTAAGCCACGGCTTCTGGGGAATATTTGCTTTTAAGGTGCAGTATGTAAGTTTGACACCCAGTGGTATAACTAGTATTGCATTCATGGATCAAAACACATGTAACCTAAAACTTGCCAGATTGAGGACAAACAGGAGCGCGCCAGACTATCAAGCCTAAACGATGATTTAACGCCGATTTAAAGCATATTCTATATAAAAGCAATGGCATGCAATAGAATTAATATCTTCGTACTGCATTAAAAGGAGTTTTTGTCCTAACCAATACCTGGAATTTATATTTTAGAAACAGTTTCTATGTTTTTGCAGCTGAACAACAAAAAACTTGATGACATGATCCCCTCAGGTACACCTCATGTGCTTTATTCAGTGTTAATGCAAGTTTGAATGCCATTTTACATGATATTTATTGCCATACTACTGAAAGCAGCAGCAGATAGTTCAACTCAGATCTTGAAAATGAAATAAATCGTTTGAAATTGAACTTTATAAGTGTGACTTCACATATCAGTGATTCAGCATGTACCTTTAATAATGTTAAAGAGGTTTAATATGTATTAGTTAGATTATAAACCTTACCATTTTGTGAGTAAGTGCTTCTGAATGGCTGTACAGGGTTCATACGGTCATGAAAAACCTGGAAAAGTCATGGAATTTTGACATGGCATTTTCCAGGCCTGGAAAAGGTTAAAAAAATCTGAAAATCCCACAAAGTTTTGGAAAAGTCATGGAAATTAGCTTAACAAATATCTGTATACTTAAATATAGGTTAGTTGCCTTTACTTATTTTCTGTCCATGGTCAATCACATGCCCTTACATTATTAGTGCTGTGTGAACATTGTTTAAATAATCTTTTACATGTATATAAACATTCATTTAAACTAAATAGATTGTTGCATGTTTTATGATTTGCTGTAATGACTTTGAACATGCATAATTTTTCTTATTATTTACCATGTATTTGTAGACATTACATGAAACATTTGGTCATGAAAATTTACTTGAAAGTCCTGGAAAAGTCCTTAAATTTTAGTAGCAAAGATGTGTATGAACCCTGTATTTAAATTTCTGTTGTGTTTCGTGTGGCGCAAACAGCCAAATTGCTTATCGCTGCAAATATCGACAGGTAACGTGTTGGTAGGACACGGGGTTACAATGTAACCTGCTCATCTAATATTTTCGCTCATAATATTTATATTATTTGCTAATTAATAACTTCATGTGGAACTCTGAATCTGCGCCTCACTTCAGAGTCTGCTACTGTTCACCGGAGGTCACATTTCGGTCAAGGATGCATTGTTTGAGAGCCTGCCTGACCGAATGAATGAAATACACTGTTTTTTATCAAGGCATTGCTAAACTGGCATTGGGTGGGTTAAAAGAACTAAAACAAAGACAGCCGTTCCAGCACATAACTCACATTTTCAAAGGAGAATATCTGACTTCAGCATAGTTTTCAGATAACCAAAAATGTTCACTTAGCATGTTTCTTAAATATCTGCAAACATATTGTCAAAACTTACATACAGCATCTTTAACATAACACTTTTGAAAGGTGTTAATAAAACAGTTGTTCAACATGATTGTTTTAAAAACACAGTGAATTGATACAAACAGGTGGGTTTTTACTACAGGTACCCAACAATTGTGCTCTGTTCCCTGCACTGAACAAAAATGTGCTTGATTGAAATTGACTTCAGTTTTTGTCACACATCGCAACTCTATTGACCAAATACAATGGAAAATGTCACTGCAATTCTGCTGAAGCACCACAAAGAATCCAAATATTCAGTCTGAAAATCATGCAGTCGTATTGGTTCTGTAAACCACTGAACAAGCAAACAATTATTTCCTTGGCTATTTGATTCTGGCAAACCTTGAATCTTAAGAAAAAGTCTTGTGTATGTGTGTGGGCACACAGCCACATCCCTCCAGATCGACAGAAATAGCCTCTTGAGCAGGTTATTATCTGTAATTTCCTGAGAACAGGAGGGAAAGAGAGAGAGAGGGGGTGGGCGCTGCGGAAAGGTAGAAAGCAAGTACAAATTGCTCATTTGCCTGAAATGTTTTAATGATCTTTTAGTGAGTTTGTGACTCCTTCATTCACAGATCTCTGTAAACAAACACATGATGATGACCTGAAATATCATCAAACAGAACAACATCGCTTGAGGCATGTTGCTATGACGAAAAGCAATAAAAATATTTGTTTAATAAGCTTTATGCATTAACTGAATACATATAATGGTAGGTTTGTCATGCTTTGCAGCTGTCAAGCTATTTAGGTCAGTATTTAAAAGTGAGATGCTAGCTAAACTAATAAACAATTAAAGTGCATTGAAATTCGAATGCGGAGACGCACACAACAGAAAGAGAGAGACTGAGCAAAACTCTGCCAGCAAAGCGCACGCTTGCGCGCCTGCAATCAAGAGCGTGTGGGCGGGTTATTTTGAACTGCGCCGCTGTAGATTATGTACTTCCATAACAATCCTCTCAGCTCAGATCTCAGCACATCCTCAGCTAGAAAGCCTCTGGGTTTTCTCTGTTATGGAACAGAAGAATGCAGTGCCATCCTGGGTTAACCCGGCTCTGGTCAACTGGAGGCTGGACTCTTTCGGTAGCGATGCTGGGCAGAGGTAGGAGAGTCCCTAACTAATTAAATAGAAATGTTCTGTCAAGCTGACTTTTTTTCCCTTCCTTTTTTTGTTGAATCCTAATATTGTAGTGCTTTGGAGGTAATGATAATAACATACTTTTTCAGTTAGTTTCAAAGTTTTTTGTCATTAAAGGGATTGTTCACTTAAAAATGAAAATGTACTCAATGTTTACTTATTCTTAAGTAGATCCAACCTTTTTATGTTTTTCTTCTTTCTGTTAAACACAAAAGATGATATTTTGAAGAATGCTGCAAAAACTGGTATTCATTGACATTCATAGTAGGAAAATAAAGCTAGGGTAATCAAAGATTTTAATATTCTTTAAAATATTAAGCAGGAAAAAGAAACTCATACAATTCTGAAACAAGTGAAAGATGAGCAAATGATGTCAGAGTTTTGATTTTTGTGTGAACTATCCCTTCAATTTCAATTTCAGATTTTACGTAAAGCATGCTATATACAAACCCCCATGAAGCATGGTATTTTTCAGACAGTACTTTATACCAGGGGTTGTAATGTTAATGGCTCCGTCTCACTTTATGATGGCTCATAAAGCCTCTGGTCCTGTGGTCTCCATGGGAACTGGCGGACACTTCGCATCTCCAGTTTGGGATTGTAGAGATCTTCTCTTAGCGCTGAACTATGTAAACAAAGTGTAACACAGTGCTCGACTGAGAAAATAAAAGAGTCCTTATGCCACAAAACATCTCTGATCAGTTACACACCCACAGGAAATATGACACATTCTGACACATATAGGGATTTCAGCATTTCTAATGGCATTATATAACATAATTAATGCATCGTAATCAGGTACATTCAGGATTTCGTGCATGACATGACTGCATTTGATCATCATTAAGATGTAATTCAATTTGTTTATTTGCATAGCACTTTTTATGATAATTATTGTTCCAAAGCACATTTCCAAAAGGTGCACATTATTACAATGCAATCAAAATCATATATGGTGAATACAGTACAGCTGTCAAGTGTATACACATCTAATTGGCACAATTATACAATATAATACTTTTCAAAAAGGTGATATCAGTGCATAAAATATACAGTAACACTTTAAAGTAAGGTTGTATAAGTAATGTTAGTTAATGCATTTGCTAACATGAACAAACACTCTCAGAAAAATGGTACGATGTTGTACCAAAGAAGGTACAACCCCTTGTCACTGGGGCAGTACCTTTTTATGGAACAGAAATGTACCTTATAACAAAGAAACTAATTTGTACAATTGCAGTTTGTACCTTTTAAAGACATGATTTGTACCATATGGGAAACCAAACTGTAACTTTTGTCTTTTAAAACATGCAGATCCAATATTGTACCTCCATCAAAGGTACAAATCTGATCCATGAAGGTACCACTACAGTGACAAGACACTTATACCTTAACAGTGTCAAATGTGTTCGTTCAAGAACTATTTAAAGGCATTTTGCTATATCCACAGTGTGTCCGTTTATTTTCAGTAAATATAAAACATCAAATACATTTATAAACAATGCTTTTAAAAGAGTTTGTTTGTGTAAATGCACCTTTTTCATTTACAATAAAGAATAAGAAATACTTTAACATAAATCAAAAGATCTATGTTTTTGCTAAACATTTCACAACACTTTTCCCAAAAGTGTTACAGAAACACATCCTCCCATGTACAATATAAAACATTTTTTCCCCAAATTTTACACAGTACCTTCATAATCACTTAAAAGTAATTTAATTTACTTAATTTTAAAATAGAAATAGAATTATGCAAAATATTGTAACAAGATATCACAATGTTTGATTAGTTTTACAATACTTAAATATGTCTGCATGAACACTGCATATGCAGGACTTTTGCCAGCTAGTGGAAAGCAAACGCCAAAAGGTGCAGATATCAATAATGAAACTGTATTTATCAGAAAATGCTTACCAAATGTTTATTAAAATGCCTTAAATGTTTAGTTTACAATACCTATAATTTTGTATTATAGAACTTAATAAATAATGTTGATGAGTTTCTTTAAACATATGCTTTTAAATGATGATTCATGTTTTAATATGGAAATTATTCATAAAATCACTTTGCCTTTGCAGTAATATTTATTTTCATAGATATTGTAATAAAGACGGAGTTGTTCAACACTTTTAGACCTTTACTTATGAGAACATTTGTGTACCTTCATTTCAATTGTACCATAAAAGGTACAGAACAGTATCATAAGAGGTATTTTCTGTACCATATAAGGTACAACTTTTACAAAGGTACTTTGAATATAAAGGGTTTTGGAAAGTGTCTTATAGCCTCTCTTTGATGGGACCACCATCTTATAAACACAGTAGTTACTTTCCCTGGTAATTAGTTATTTTATAATGATATATGCCTCTTTGACACATACAGACCTTTCCGGAAAATTACCGTCAATTTTCCGGAATAAGATCTCGTGTGAACAGGCACTTTTTGAAAACACCGGTAAAATCATTCCGTCAATTTTCCGGAAAGAGAAGTTGTAACAAACATAATTAGCCAGAATGCTACACTGTGTGAACGCAGAAGTAAAATTGCCAAAAAGAGCATGTTCACGTCTAGAACGCGCTGACGTGAGACGTCTACTTCAGCCAATCAGAACACTCAGAAGGATTCACATCCATGCTGTTTATGAAAATAAAAGCCTTTGAATATTTTTCCAGACACATTTAGCTGCTAGATCAGTGGTGGACAAACTTTTTAGACCTGAGGGCCACATCAAGTTTTCAAACCAAGTGAAGGGCCCCATTTCAAATGCTTCAAAAAATAACTTTTATTTACAGTAGCAGTATGCATGGAACATGTAATATCGGACAGAATCATGTCACATTAACACAAAACAGATTTCTTTAATAGTTATTGTAGACTTTATCAGCCTGCTATAACGACTGTGTGTTAAAGCGGGGGGAAAAAACTAGCAATAACGCCATTATCAATAAAACTTGGCAATAAAACTGATTCTGATTCTGATTCTGATGATGGACTCATTGAGTAACGAACTTGAGTTTATGTGACTTACACTTTTCGTTGAAAAAAGCTGTTTATGTCATTTTTTTGCTGGGTTTTTGCTTTTTTTAAGAGGTATTTTCTCTACCATATAAGGTACAACTTTTACAAAGGTACAAAACTATTCTTTAGGGAACATTATTTGTACCACCATGTACCTTTTCTTCTGTGAGTGCAGGGAATTAACTAATGTAAACAAGCATAAATGTGGATTTTAATAATGCATGAGTAAATGTTGAACTATGATTAATGAATGCTGTACAAGTCTTGTTCATCATGTTAGTAAATACATTAACTAATGAAACCTTATTGTAAAGTGACCAAATATATTTTAAATTAAGTTATCTGATTATTGTAGTACCTTTATCAACCTTTTTTAATTCAAGTTAACTGTAACTATGTGTGCATGCATGACACTATTTTAAAATTAATTCGCTAAATGCTGTTTATATGGAGTTTAGCATGTCACACCACAGGACTGGTCAATGTTCTAAAAGTATTTTATATTTCAAAACCTACACGCATTAATACACACTCTCCCATACTGGCTGTGTCTGCTGGCAGATCCACCATCTTCAATGTAAAGTAAACATTTCTTTGCCAGCTGTCACTTTCTCGTCATCTCTTTTTGTATATGATTGGTTTGCCAATCATACTAATATTATACTGTAATTAACTCTTTACCCACCAGCATTGCCAGCCACTGCCAGCATACCACCTGACAAAAGTCTTGTCGTCGATGTGACTTACACTTTTCGTTGAAAAAAGCTATTTATGTCATTGTTTTGCTGCCGCCATCCTCACCTGTGTGTGTCACACACCTCATTCTTGCACAGGAAATTTACCTGCTCTGTTTTGGCGCTGCTTTTCTGAATGCAGCTACAGCCTCTCACATGACAGCAGGGAAAGGCACAGCCTTTTTAGGTTAACATGTCTAGGTCAATATTGACAGCGCAATTTTTTTTAAGGGCATTAAATTATTGGTGGGGACATTTCAATTGTTGGTTCCCCTCCACGTCCCCTTCGTCCATGCTAAATCTACGCCCCTGATTTTTTGCAAGACGCTCCTTGTATAGCCGTTCGCACTTTCCTGTTTGTTATTGTGGGCGTTCCACATAGTTCGGTTGTGCAATTTTGATTGGGCAGTACAAAAGTGTGCTCACTCAATTGGCTTGTAAGGCTGTCGCACACAGACGACCATCACACACAGACTCATGCATTTGCTCTGAGCGGGGGAAGTTAAATAACATATATGCCATATCGCAGCATCTTGCGATTGCGATTCAATTTCGATTAATTGCACAGCCCTATCCGAGAGTGTGTTCTAATTCTACTGGTTGCACTGCAACTGTACCGCGTTCACTTGTATTGCATCATTAATTTACTAATTCTGAAACCAAACCGTTACTCAGAAGCATTTTACGCAGCATTTCAAAAACTCCCTTGCGGGCCGGATGAAAGTGTTCAGCAGGCCGCATTTGGCCCGCGGGCCGTAATTTGCCCACCTCTGTGCTAGATGTTAGTCAGATAACGTTTTTATGTTCATTATTATTGCTAACTGTGGAAAAAATGATAGATTAAATGCTTATGATAAACTGCTGTTTGTTTACCTTCAAGCTCTGCTTCAGTTGCTTGACGTTTGTGCATGTGATATGAAGGAGTGCTCCTGTGAGCACCAGAGCGCATACATATTATGTACATCTCGACATGCAAAAATGTTCTTCCATGTTTTCATCGAAGTTGTTCACAATAATTGTCCATCCATAGAGTTTGGAATGTATTCAAATGTGTAAACATTTAGCTGCAGTTTGCGCTTCTGCTTTTGGATGTCTCTGGGACAAAAGCAGCTGCATGAATGCTAAAGCTTTAAATTAAAGTGAAATCATCAACAAAAGTCTGACGCCCTCTATGTTTACAAATACAAGCGCAGCCATTTGGAGCTCATTTGTGGTTAATGATGTCAGACTTTACTGGTATTTTGGAATGAATGTGTGACAGGTCCTTTCCAGAAAAATACAGAACGTCCTTGCCTGTGTGAACAGCGCTTTTTTGAATTTACCAATAAAGTCATTTCGGAAATTTTCCAGATATTTACAGATATCAAAGGGGCTATTATCCAATTACTAACTCATTTACTATTTATGAAAAGTAACTAGTAACTATCAACAGTTAATATTTATTAAGAGTAACTAGTATCTAATTACTTTTTTTAAGAGTTAAAGAAACACGTGACCGAATTGATCTTACATGTTGATTGACAGTGCTTTTTATTAACTCCACTGATGTTTTTTTCTCTCTGTAGGGTTCATGTGGAGTTTTATGTGGACGAGAACACATTTAAAGAGAGACTCAAACTTTTTTTCATCAAAAACCAGAGATCCAGTAAGTCAGATTGAAACATTCTCTCAAACCTTCAACTTTCTGGTCTTCTCTCAGACCTTCCACTTTCTGGTCTTTCAGTGCATGTTCTTTGACTTTTGCTTTCAGGTTTAAGGATTCGAATATTTAACTTCTGCCTGAAGCTTTTGACATGTGTTCTCTACATCATACGAGTGATGACGGACAATCCAGCCCAGCTTCGCCACACATGGTCAGAACTGTGATTTAAACGCATAGTTCACCCAAATAATATAAAATGTATTTAATCTCTTGTGGGGCTGCACGATTAATTGTTTCTAAGCCGAAATCGTGATTTAAAAGGGTGCAATTTTCAAATCGCAAAAGCGGTGCTATTTTAATGCACTGTCAAATATGGTATCAAGCATATAGTTTTTGACAGTTCTGACAGTTTGTAAAGACATTACCAAAAAATGTAACACAATTTAAATGTAAAAGTGTTGATCTTTAGAATTATTCATGTTTTTTGCACTTTAAATGGCAAAAACATTTGCTGTCATTGTTTCAACCTTAGTGTAGGTTATCGCCAGTGTTTTACTGATGTAATATTGTTTACAGTGTGTTTGGATTCTTACATTTTAAGATTTTATATATAATTAATTTTATTTATGATATTCATGACAGCCTACAACTTCATCGCAACAATGTTTGAGGGGTTTGAAAAGTACAGTATTAAAGAGCCCCTATTATGGGTTTTTGAAAATGACCTTCCATGTAGTGTGTAACACAGCTCTTAGTGAAGTGAAATATCCAGCTAAAGCTTAAATCTAAAAGTGGACAGTTTTTAAAACTATTGATTCATCTATAAAAGAGTCGACTCATAGTGGTTTAAATGAATCATCTTGATAACGAATCTCCGCAGAGATAGCTTGTCAGAGTACAGAGGATGCTACAACCTCCCGGCTGGGGATGTGATCGTTTAGAAAAGCAGAGTACAGGTAAGCAACTTAGAACATATAGCAGTTCACGGACGAGGTGCCACAGCAATGATTGCAAATAGAAATGATCTACATGTTTTGTTACTAGTAACCGCGTGTACTGTATCAGGTTAACTCTTTATATTCTCATATCGCGTCTAATGCAACGTTGTAAACGCGACGCGTGCTGCTTTGTTTACAGATTTAAATGCTTTCGTGAGCTCGTTTCACTGCCGTTTGTCGTTGCTATGGCCACCGTTAGCTGATCCCGCACAAATGCAGCGGTCAAGGTTCAGAATAGTTTAGCTTTTGCTGCTGTGTGGATTAAACATAATGTATGTATGTATGCTGTGTCATACATATGCTAGTGTTTAACTGCACTGCTTTCGGCGCTGGGATGTCTGAATAACACTGTTGAGAACCAGGTACTGTTTACTGTGGTGTTAGTAAGTTTACTTTGAAGCGTGTTTCGAGCGTCCGCTGCGATCGGATCCTATACCAATGTTGGCGACCCGCGGCCACTGGCTTGATAAACCGTGCTGGGCATTTTACTGTCTCGCGCTGAACGCTGTCGACCAATGGCAACAGGCTGTCATCGGTCCAATCAGCGCAGATTAGCGTCGCGCTAAGCAGGGGTTTGGGAACAAATTAATCGCTGAACGATTCATATGGGAGTCGCTGGGATAATTAGGTAAAAAAAATGCATATTATAAGACCGTGAACGTGTTTTTTGACCTTGCATACATAGTATGTTGTTAGAGTCCCATAAAACTGAAATATGACCCTTTTCAATGTGTAATAGGTGCTCTTTAATATACTTTGTCATTATTTTGGCTCTGTTAAAACCACCACATCAAACCTGTGGCTCTTTTAGGAAATATAAGTAAAACACATTTTAAATCGCAATTGCAGTTCTTTAAATTGTGCAGCCCTTCTCTACTGCTGACTATCCAAGATGTTGGTGATTTTCTTTGTTTGATAGTAGATTTAAAGGGTTAGTTCATTGTATTGCCATTAATCAAGAATAATTCTGAATAATTTTCGGTTTATTTATATGTTTATTTTTGTTTACTGCTGTCTGTTGGCTTGCATTTTATTAATGGACCACAGTTTTTTCATTTTTAAAAAATGATCTGTATTGCCTTTATTGAAGAAAAAAGTCACTCATATCTTAGATGACCTGCAGGATGTAAAGTCAAAAATGAAGTTTGCTGCTTTAGAAAAGAGTAATTTTAATAGATGACTTGCTCCTCAAAACGCAATGAATGCAATGCAGTGGCTTTTGTAGGTGTGATATGCTCTTTGAGAAAAAGAAAGTTCTAGGTAATAATAATAATAATACTGAACCACTGTGATGATGGACTTTGGCTGAGGGATTTTAGAAAGACCAAAACAACATTTCAGATGTTTTACAATGTGCTCTCTCTGCTGATTTAACCATTAATTTTTAATCCCATCGCAAACATTTTATTATCACATGACCTGTTAAAACCAAATCACGTGACTTTTTTTATGCGCATTCTGGAATTTTCTTTTTCAGTAAATGTTATTCCATCATAGTTTCTGATCATTTTTTTCCTGTCCGATTTAGTAAGTTTTATGTGCATTTTCAAATGTTCAAACAGTTGTTGGACTGCAGTAAAGTCTCCATGTTGAAATTAGAATCAGTCATTCCTGTAATTTTTATTTATTTATTTATTTTTATTATTATTTTTTATACTTCCCAAATTATGTTTAACAGAGCAAGGGATTTTTCACAGTATTTCCTATAATTTTTTTTCTTCTGAAGAAAAGTCTAATTTGTTTTATTTGTTTTTAATATTTTTTAAACTATTTTAAAGTCAATATTATTAGTCCCCTTAAGCAATATTTTTTTGTCTACAGAAAAAATCTTCTTTAAATAGAAATTGGGGAAAAATATACAGGGGGGCTAATAATTCTGACTTCAACTATATATTGATGTACATTAATCGAGCTAAACCTCGTCTCCTACAGCGTGAACTGCAGCTCACAGACCAACGACATCAACTGGTGAGACAAAACAACAGCAAAAACGAGCAGTTTATTTTCACTGTCGTCAGATGTGTTTCCAGCCCGATTTCATCTGTTTCCTTCTCTCAGGGAGCTGATATTCTGGGTGGACAGAAAAGTACCGGTGTGGGCTATTCAGGTGAGTCAAAGGAAAAATCAACCATCAAGCAGAAGCCTTTCTCTAGTTTCCATGAAGCTCTGAAACATTTATGAGTCTTTTGTTTTAAATGCGCAGTTTGGAGGAAGTCATGTGATTTGTCACTGGATCAACAATTTTAATAATTATTTTAAATTCTTTATTTCTATAGCACTTTTTACAATTTAGATTGTGTTAAAGCAGCTTAACATAGATGAAGTTCTAGTAAATAATAAAGAAATAACTAATAAACTATAAAAAATAAATGATAAACCATCTAAATAATGTTTATATGGTTATAAATAACTTTAGATTCAAACATTTGGTGTAGAAAAAGTACATTTATTAATAACAATTATATACACTGCCTGACAAATGTCTTGTCGTCGATCCCAGTTGTAAAAGCAACGAATAATAACTTCTAGTTGATCATTTGGAAAAGTAGCTGAAGGACAATTTTTCTGATGAATCATCTGTTAAACTGCAACCCAATCATCACAAATACCGCAGAAGACCTACTGGAACCTGCATGGACCCAAGATTCTCACAGAAATTCGTCAAGTTTGGTGAAGGAAAAATCATGGTTTGGGTTTACATTAAGTATGAGGGTGTGCAAGAGACTTGCAGAGTGAATGAAAACATCAACAGCCTGGTATCAAGACATTTGTGCTGCCCATTACATTACAAACCACAGGAGAGGGCAAATTTTTCAGCGAGATAGCGCTCCTTCTCATACTTCAGCCTCCACATCAAAGTTCCTGAAAGCAAAGAAGGTCAAAGTGCTCTAGGATTGGCCAGCCCAGTCACCAGACATGAACATTATTTAGCATGTCTGGGGTAAGATGAAGGAGGAGGCATTGAAGATGAATCCAAAGAGTCTTGATAAACTCTGGGAGTCCTGCAAGAACGCGTTCTTTGGCATTTCAGATGACTTTATTAATAAGTGATTTAAGTCATTGCAGAGATGTATGGATGCAGTCCTCCAAGCTCATGGGAGTCATACACAGTATTCATTCTGCTTCCACTGCACCATGACTTTATATTCTATACTCTACACTATTGTACAAGTGACAAGACTTTAAGACTTGTCTAAGCAAAGTCAGACCTTACTGTCCTAATTTAATCATTAAATCAAAGCATGATCATATTTTATTTTGGTAAAATAAGCGTAATCTAGAGGCCTTTGCCTTTCATACACTCACAGAAATAAAGGTACAAGAGCTGTCACTGGGGTGGTACCTTTTTGAAAGGTACATATTTGTACTTAAAGGGTTCTTATTAATACCTCAGGGGTACATATTAGTACCTAAGAAGTACAAAAGAGCACTTCTTAAAATTTTTTAGGTACTAATATATACCTTTGAGGTACCAATATACACCCTTTAAGTACAAATATGTACCTTTTAAAAGGTACCACCCCAGTGACAGCTCTTGTATCTTTATTTCTAAGAGTGTATAAGCTACTTCTGATACCAAATGATCAACTAGAAGTCAAGTTATTATTTGTTGTTCCTAAAACTTACATAGGCGACAGGACTTTTGTCAGGTATAGTGTAGAAATAGCAAGGAACTTTAAAAACAAAAAATATTTATGTAGTAATTTTGTTAAACATAATCTGTTTTTGTGTTTTAATTACAGCTTAGATACAGTAAATCATACAGACAGTAATCTTTTGAGCCTGTTTTACTGATTAGCCAGTTTTGTTATGTAGGCTAATTAATTTTAACACTAAATATAAAAGAACAACGAATAACTAAGAATGAATACAAGTCAGATTTTGCAGAACCATTATATTTAATGGTTGTTAACTATTTGTAGTTTGTATTTGGTAATCACACTTTTATGAAAAATATGATTTACCCTATTTGGTAACACTTTATAATAACTACACACTTTGAACCATTTATTAAGCATTAGCAAATAGTGAATTTATTATCTGTTAAGCATTAACTCTACATTAATAAGCGTTAGTAAGCAGTTTATAACAGCAGCTACAAATGCTCTATTCTTGACTTATAAGTACATTTATAATGTGCTTAATAATTGGACTTTCATACTTTGTTAATGATTTATTTTTCTTGACTAAATTAAGTCTTGCATTATTAACAAATCATTTGTATTTAAGAGTAGTTGGTGGTTTTTAAGATCATTCAGAATGAGTTAATAAATGACTAATAAACTATTGAAATTAACATTTCTATATCTTATTATTCAGGCATATAATGGTTACTATGTATGTTAATAAATGCTTTATTAACTCAACTTCATCCAGTTTTGTGACCTAATCTAAAGTGAGGACTATTTATGCTTTATAAATCCTTTATAAATGACAATTAAAGGCTCAGTTAAATTCTAAACAGGAAAAAAGAACTAACAACTTTATTAATTTCTATTAATTTGAAGATACACAAATGAAACTGCATCAAATAAAAAATAAATATTTGCAACCTTATCTAAAATAAAATTACTCTGCAGTTTAAACATTGCATCCTTTTACATTGTTAAATTATTATATTGTTGTTTTATCCAATTGTATGTTGTATTTTGACACTCTTGTTATTCAGCAATGTTTAAACTTTACAGTAATTTTACTTTTTAGATATGATTGCAAAAAGTATTGTTCATTTGATACCAAGCCTTTAATTGTCATTTATAAGGGATTTTTAAAGCATAAATAGTCCTCACTTTAGATTAGGTCACAAAACTGCATGAAGTTGAGTTAATAAAGCATTTATTAACATATATAGTGACTATTACTATGCCTGAATAATAAGAATTATAAATGGTAATATCAATAGTTTATTAATCATTTACTAACTCATTCTGAATTATCTTAAAAACCTCCAATTACTCTTAAATACAAATGGTTTGTTAATAATGCAATACTTAATTTAGTAATGAAAAATCAACCAGTTACAAATTATGAAAGTAGAATTATTAAGCACATTATGAATGTGGTTATAAGTCAATAATACAGCATTTGTAGCTGCAGTTATAAACTGCTTACTAACATTTTTTATGTAGAGTTAATGCTTAACAGGTAATGAATTCACTAGATGCTGATGCTTAATAAATGATTCACAGTGTGTATAGTTATTATAAAGTGTTACCCTTTATTTTTATGATTTACTTTTGATTTATAAAAGGTGTCATTGTGGTTTTGGGGTCTGCATAATTTTTTTTTTACAAATTAATAAAGCTTCTTAAATGAAAGTGAAGTGTCTGATTTTATTGTTCTGTTTTTGTTTTTTACTGTTGTGACTGTAAAATGTCAAAATATGGGTAAAATAACATTCTATTGTCATTTAGCGTAACATATATATTTATGTAACCTTGAAACATTTTATACTGATTTATAAAATGTAAATGGTTTTTAAACATAGTGGCAAGTATTATATTTTGAGCTTTGATGGAGTCTAACATCATCAAATGATTATTTGCTGTATGACGCTTGACAATATTTTTTGACATATAAACTACAGTGTAACTTGTGGTCCGAATGTATGATAGTCATAATTTTTTTTATTAAAATCATTAATTGAACGAGACAAAGTTTAATGTACATAGGGGGAAAATAAAGCTTTTATTTGAGGTTTAAAAACCTCTTTTTGTTTTTAAACACATGTGTTTGAGTTGCGTTGACACATTTTGACCAGCAGATGTCGCCCGTCAGCTATTTATTTTTGGCATTTCTGCATTATTTTGCCATTTGCACGGCTCAGGTTTGCTTGAGAAGATCAGTACTGTGTGCATATCTTCTGTATAATAAACTGTCTAAATAATATTTATATAGTCATGTTTTTCCTCAGGTGATTGTAGCGTCCATCAGTTTTATGGAGGCCATGTTACTGACCTACCTGAGCTACAAGGTGAGTTTGTGTACATGAATGCAAATGTGTTTTATTGATTGTTAATATAGTTTTCAAGTTTTTATCTCTGAATCTGAATGTCGATGAACCAAATCTGTCTGTCACAGGACAGATCATAATCTCTGGAATATTAGTTCAATAAAACTAAAGCCGGCGTCTCGGTCGCTCAGTGGTTAGCACTGTCACCTCACAGCAAGAAGGTCCCTGGTTTAAGTCCCGGCTGGGTCAGCTGGCATTTCTGTGTGCATGTTCTCCTCATGTTGGCGTGGGTTTCCTCGGGGTGCTCCGGTTTCCCCCACAGTCCAAACACATGCGATATAGGTGAATTGAATAAACTAAATTGGCCGTAGTGTATGAGTGTGTGTGTGTGTGTGTGTGTGAATGAGAGTGTATGGCTGTTTCCCAGTACTTGATAACAGCTGGAAGGGCATCCGCTGCATAAAAACATAAATTGGCTGTAGAGTAGCTTGCTTTAATACATTTTTTTTTATTTGTGGCAAGGAAATAATTAGTTTGGTGTGGTCAGAAAAAAGAATGGTAAATCCTTAGTGTTAAGCCCTAAAAAGCCATGTGAAATAAAATAAAAATAAAAAGTTAAGGAGGCATGTGGACATAAAACATAATTTAAATCCAATAATTTTAGCATGCCAAAGTCTATAGTTTCCCAACAACAAAATTGTGGCTAGTGAAAATGGCGAGTGGCTAGTAATGTTGGAAAACTATTAGCCACAGTGGCTGGTTAATTAAAAATGTTAATGTCAAGCCCGGTTTGTACGTACAGGACATTTTGCACGTGTTCACATACTGTTTATAAAAAAACTGTTAAACTTATGTACAAAACAATAACATAATGCAAAACTGAATAAGGCCGCAAAATTCAACAGCAATATTTCGAAACATATTTCAAATCTAAATGTGCTATTTAGCCAGCCAGATTAGCATTACTATTGTATCTGTATCAGTGGATGGTGTGTATACAAATTCTTGTGTTTTGGAATTACTTAGTGCAAAAAATGTATAAATAAATAAATAAATGACAAAATATTGAGGAATTCTGCATCATGTCTGAATCATTCCACTAACATATTGCAGTTATAAACAGAGATGTGTACTTTTTTACACTGTGTAATGCTACATGTGCTCCGGTTTCCCCCACAGTCCAAAGACATGCGGTACAGGTGAATTGGGTAAGCTAAATTGTCCATAGTGTATGAGTGTGGATGAGTGTGCGTGGATGTTTCCCAGAGATGGGCTGTGGCTGGAAGGGCATCCGCTGCGTAAAATCGTGCTGGATAAGTTGGCGGTTCATTCCGCTGTGGCCAGATTAATAAAGGGACTAAGCTGAAAAGAAAATGAATGAATGAATGAATACTACAAGTTGTGAATGTTTTTAGGTGACAGTGTGTTTGTCAGCTGTCAACCTTTGCTAGTGTTCTGGAAGAATGAGTTTATTTGAGACCTGAATAAAGGGTTTTGGTAGCTGCTGTGTATTTTGAATGTGAAATAAGCTGCTTTGCCAAGCTGAAAGTCGGTTAGGAGAGTTTTACAAAAGTGACCTAAGTATTGAGAAATGTGTCCAGTAACACTTTATAATAACTACACACTATAACCATTTATTAAGTATTAGCAAATAGTGAATTCATTATCTGTTAAGCATTAACTCTACATTAATAAGCGTTAGTAAGCAGTTTATAACTGCAGCTATAAGTGCTGTATTAATTGATTTATAACCACAAACATAGTGTGCTTAATAGCTGTACTTTCATACTTTGTTAATGATTTATTCTTCATTACTAAATTAAGTATTGCATTATTAACAAACCATTTGTATTTAAGTGTAGTTGGTAGTTTTTAAGATAATTCAGAACGAGTTAATAAATGACTAATAAACTATTGAAATCAACGTTTATATATCATATTATTCAGGCATATAGTAATGGTTACTATGTATGTTAGTAAATGCTTTATTAACTCAACTTCATGCAGTTTTGTGACCTAATCTAAAGTGAGGACTTCTGTATTTATGCTTTATAAATCCCTTATAAATGACATATAAAGGCTTAGTATCAAATAAATAATAATCTTTGCAATCTAAAATTACTGTAAAGCTTAAATTGCTGAATAACAGGAGTGTCAAAATACGACATAAAATTGGATAAAACAACAACAATATAATAATTTAACAATATAATACGATAGAATGTTTAAACTGTACAGTAATTTTATTTTAGATAAGGTTGCAAAGATTTGTTTTTCATTTGATATAGTTTCATTTGTGTATCTTTAAATTAATAGAAATTAATAATGTCATTTATGCTCTTTTCCAGTTTAGAATTTAACTGAGCCTTTAATTGTCATTTATAAGGGATTTAAGCATAAATAGTCCTCACTTTAGATTAGGTCACAAAACTGCATAAGGCTGAGTTAATAAAACATTTATTAACATACTAATTAACTATTATGCCTGAATAATAAGAGTTATAAATGTTAATTTTGATCGTTAATTAATCATTTACTTACTCTTTCTGAGTGATCTTAAAAAACAACCAGCAATGCTTAAATAACTGGTTTGTTAATACAGGGAGTGCAGAATTATTAGGCAAACTGTATTTTTGAGGATTGATTTTATTATTGAACAACAACCATGTTCTCAATGAGCTCAAAAAACTCATTAATATCAAAGCTGAATATTGTTGGAAGTAATTTTTAGTTTGAGCTATTTTAGGAGGATATCTGTGTGTGCAGGTGACTATTACTGTGCATAATTATTAGGCAACTTAACAAAAAACAAATATATACCCATTTCAATGATTTATTTTCACCAGTGAAACCAATATAACATCTCAACATTCACAAATATACATTTCTGACATTCAAAAACAAAACAAAAACAAATCAGTGACCAATATAGCCTCCTTTCTTTGCAAGGACACTCACAAGCCTGCCATCCATGGATTCTGTCAGTGTTTTGATCTGTTTACCATCAACATTGCGTGCAGCAGCAACCACAGCCTCCCAGACACTGTTCAGAGAGGTGTACTGTTTTCCCTCCTTGTAAATCTCACATTTGATGATGGACCACAGGTTCCCTATGGGGTTCAGATCAGGCGAACAAGGAGGCCATGTCATTAGTTTTTCTTCTTTTAGACCCTTTCTTGCCAGCCACGCTGTGGAGTACTTGAACGTGTGATGGAGAATTGTCCTGCATGAAAATAGTGTTTTTCTTGAAGGATGCATACTTCTTCCTGTACCACTGCTTGAAGAAGGTGTCTTCCAGAAACTGGCAGTAGGACTGGGAGTTGAGCTTGACTCCATCCTAAACCCGAAAAGGCCCCACAAGCTCATCTTTGATGATACCAGCCCAAACCAATACTCCACCTCCACCTTGCTGGCGTCTGAGTCAGACTGGAGCTCTCTGCCCTTACCGATCCAGCCACGGGCCCATCCATCTGGCCCATCAAGAGTCACTCTCATTTTATCAGTCCATAAAACCTTAGAATTGAGATATTTCTTGGCCCAGTCTTGACGTTTCAGCTTGTGTGTCTTGTTCAGTGGTGGTCGTTTTTCAGCCTTTCTTACCTTGGCCATGTCTCTGAGTATTGCACACCTTGTGCTTTTGGGCACTCCAGTTATGTTGCAGCTCTGAAATATGGCAAAACTGGTGGCATCTTGGCAGCTGCACGCTTGACTTTTCTCAGTTCATGGACCGTTATTTTGCGCCTTGGTTTTTCCACACGCTTCTTGCGACTCTGTTGACTATTTTGAATGAAACGCTTGATTGTTCGATGATCACGCTTCAGAAGCATGGCAATTTTAAGAGTGCTGCATCCCTCTGCAAGATATCTCACTATTTTTGACTTTTCGGAGCCTGTCAAGTCCTTCTTTTGACCCATTTTGCTAAAGGAAAGGAAGTTGCCTAATAATTATGCACACCTGCTATAGGGTGTTGATGTGATTAGACCACGCCCCTTCTCATTACAGAGATGCACATCACCTAATATGCTTAATTGGCAGTAGGCTTTCGAGCCTATACAGCTTGGAGTAAGACAACATGCATAAGGAGGATGATGTGGTCAAAATACTTTTTGCCTAATAATTCTGCCTAATAATTCTGCACTCCCTGTAATGCAATAATTTAGTAATGAAAAATTAATCATTAACAAAGTATGAAAGTACAATTATTAAGCACATTATAAATTATAAAAGTCAACAATACACCATTTGTAAATTGTAGCTGCAGTTATAAACTGCTTACTAACGCTTATTAATGTAGAGTTAATGCTTAACAGATAATGAATTCACTATTTGCTAATGCTTAATAAATGGTTCATAGTGTGTAGTTATTATAAAGTGTTACCATGTGTCCTAGCGTCTGTAAAAAAAAATGTGCGTGCCCATGAAGAGAATGTCCGGTGTCCCATAGATTTTAGCTGATTTTAGATCTTTAATGTTGTTTTTCTGATGTTCATGTCTCGGATTTACATGCGTGTTTCCAACTTAATTCTAGGGTAATCTATGGGAGCAGATCTTTCAGGTCTCTTTCCTGCTGGAGATGCTCAACACCGTCCCTTTCATCATCACAGTAAGATTCATCCACAAAACTAAACCTTGCAGTGATGCTGAAGTCTGACACTGGCCGTTTGACCTGTTCTCTCTCTCTCTCTCTCTCTCTCTCTCTCTCTCTCTCTCTCTCTCTCTCTCTCTCTCTCTCTCTCTCTCTCTCTCTTTCTCTCTCTCTCTCTCTCTCTCTCTCTCTCTCTCTCTCTCTCTCTCT
>CAIGQZ010032680.1:1595739-1609307 GCA_903798205.1 Danio tinwini
GTGTGTGTGTGTGTGTGTGTGTGTGTGTGTGTGTGTGTGTGTGTGTGCGCGCACGCTATTTAGTTTCCATAAACCATGAAAACACAATGTGTGTATGAGAGAGAGAAAGTGTGAGTATGACTGTGTGTGAGATAATTTGAGTGAGTGTTTGTGTGTGTGTGTTAGAGGTAAAGAGTGCATGTGTGTTTGTGTGTGCTTTTCAGTCCTCATAAACCATGAAAACAATGTGTGTTAATTTGTGTGAGTGTGAGGGAGAGAGTGTGTGTTTGTGTTTGTGCATGCTATTCAGTCCCCATAAACCATGAAAACACAGTGTGTGTTTGTGTGTGTGTGTGCGCGTGCATGTGTCTGTGTTTCAGAATGATCTGCACAGGGCCATTCAGAGGACTCACTCTGCCATGTTTAATCAGGTCCTGATCCTCATCTGCACCCTCCTGTGTCTCGTCTTTACCGGGTAAAAACACACTCAACTGAACCATTTCAAGAGTTCACACTTAGCTGATGATTGATTATAAAGCTTGTTTGGCATGCTGTCCCAGGAGAGAGCCCTGAGCTCATAAGATCTTTGAGCATGGGGCTCCCTCCTGCTTACAGGGCGAGAGGGGAGTTTGAGCTCAGGTAGGTCTCGAGAACTCCCCTGCTTGTTAATAGTGAATGCAAATTATGAATAACTATGGAAATAAAAATTGCTGATTAATCGCTCGTCTATGGTATCGATTTGGATTAGTCAATTAACTTAAGTTGCGTTTTTTTGGACGGTGGGAGGAAACCGGGGTACCGGGGGGGAAACCCACGTGAGCACAGGGAGGTAAACTCCGCACAGAAATGTCAACTTGGCCAGGTAAAGACTTGAACCAATGACATTCTTGCTGTGAGGCAACGGTGCTAACCAATGGGCTGCCTTGCCGCCCTGTCAAGGAAAGGGGAGGAGTAGGGGTGGAAGGGGGGATTCTTCAAGACAAAGATGGCTAAGGTAAGATACTCTGGTTATTTATAGCAGTTTAGGAATCATCTGATTGGTGGATCATGCATTATTTAATGCGGGACCAGCTGCAGTCAATCATAAGCACATGATCCTCTCAAAATTTGTTTATATGGATGGCTAGTCCTCTGCAACTTGGTCCCACATTCATTTCAATAGAGCTCTACCCTGTACTAAAATGGCGGCTCTATTAACACATTCTTTCCAATAGACATTAATAGCGTAGGCGTCATCTAATGTAAATATTTATGGTTAACTCAGTGCAGTTATGTGCCTTTGCAGGTCTAAACACTTACACATTGCTTAATACACACAGGATGTACAGCAATACACAAATATCTTTACATACAGTTGCAATCAGAATTATTGAATCCCCTTTTAATTTGTTTTTCTTTTTTAAATATTTCCCAAATGATGTTTAACAGAGCAAGGACATTTTCACAGTATGTCTGATAATATTTTTTTCTTCTGGAGAAAGTCTTATTTGTTTTATTTTGGCTAGAATAAAAGCAGTTTTTAATTTTAAAAACCCATTTTAAGGTCAAAATTATTAAACCCTTCAAGCTATTTATTTTTTCCATGGTCTACAGAACAAACCATCATTATACAATAACTTGCCTAATTCCCCTAACCTGCCTAGTTAACCTAATTAACCTAGTTAAGCCTTTAAAAGTCACTTTAAGCTGTATAGAAGTGTCTTGAAAAATATCTAGTCAAATATCATTTACTGTCATCATGTCAAAGATAAAATAAATCAGTTATTAGAGATGAGTTATTAAAATTATTATGTTTAGAAATGTGTTGAAAACATCTCTCTGTTAAACAGAAATTGGGGAAAAAAATAAACAGGGGGGCTAATAAATCAGAGGGTTGAATAATTCTGATTGCAACTGTATGAAAACAAACTAAAGTATTAAAATGTTACAGAAATTATTATTTTCTACATGAATATAAAAACCACTACCTCCATGCCTTCTTCACCTCAGGGGGCTTTTTTCAGTTTATTCATGACAATCTGCATTAGTATAATGTTATTATTATTAGCAGTATTATTTATTATATGCATATTTATATTTGTTAAAAAAAAGTTTAGATTTGTCCACCTGTCAGGTTTTGGAGACGTATGCATCACCATATGGTGCATATGAGGACGCGTGTTTGGATATAACTTTTTTTATTTTGATATAATGTTAATTTGGATATACAATTTTTTTGACCATACTTCGTTATTATTGCTCATTTATTCATTTGCTGGAAATTAGAACTGAATTTAGAAATAGTTTCTAAACAAATCTTTGAGCTTAACAAACTAAATTTATTATGTAGGCTAATGAATGTCTTCAGTGGAGTGAGTTTCCACCGTTTACTTTACGAAAGTAAAGGAGTAAAGAGTAAAAGTAAAGAGAAAGTAAAGAGGCCAAATGGAGGAGGCTTGTTCATTATCCTCGCACTGCAGATGTTCTGTTTAACTTCTTTCTCGCTAGTGAAGCATTCAGTTTTTCCACTTACGAAGTTCACCATGTAAATAGCAAAATGCACCATTGCGCAACGCATCTGACTCTTAAAAGGAATATGAGATGAGACTCTGATAGTTTTAATGCAAGTTATGCTCAGAACACACCCATAACTCGTTAAAAGAATAAGCACAGCCCTGTTAGACCCTGTTATACCACCACTTAGAGCCCCAAGTGTTGAGGGTTTAGTTTGCTCTGTTGTGTTTCAGATCTCCTACAGTGGGTTTTTCTGTGTTTTTCAGCACATGTGGAATCCAGCATTTAGAGAGGGCCGGTAAGAAGAGTCTATCACTCTTCAACGCTCTGTATTTCTGCATCGTGACCTTCTCAACGGTGGGATTCGGGGACGTGACGCCGCAGATCTGGCCTTCTCAGCTGCTGGTGGTGGTGATGATCTGCGTGGCCCTCGTCGTACTGCCACTGCAGGTCACATCACACTAACACATGCTTAAATATATGTATTGATATATTATGTATTCAATTTAATGGAAAATAAATTGCTGTCAATCTACTTAGTACTGGCTTGATAATAAATTAGTGATCTTTCTTCATCATAATCTTTCTTAATCATAGTCGTTCTTTCCACTTCTTCCGTGACTGTAGTTTGAAGAGTTGATCTACCTGTGGATGGAAAGACAGAAATCTGGAGGAAACTACAGCAGGCATCGGGCTCAGACAGAGAGACACGTGGTTTTATGCGTCAGTACTCTGAAAATTGACCTGCTGATGGACTTTCTCAATGAGTTCTATGCTCACCCGCACACACAGGTGAATAATCTGCCTCTCTGTGTGGATTCAACAGGTATTATTTATCAGGGGTTGCACCGAGGAATTTTAATCTAATGCTTTCAGGGTTTAAAAAGTGCTTCAATTTTTAATACAGTGCATAAATCTCTTTGCTTTTGGATAAAATGAAAACTCAGGAGTCTGCAAATGTGTCTTAAAAAATATAAAAATCAGTGTCCTTGGAAATTTAAATAAATATACATTTAAGATGAAATTTGACACATTTATTATGCAATTAAATGATATTTAAGGGATCACAGTAATTCAATGTTCAAACATGCCATCAAAAATATGCTTAGAACTAAACTATAGGATAAAATAACCATTAGCATCTGATATAATGTATAACAATTAGCATCTGATATAATGTATAATATAGAAATAGGTTAGCTTCAACCAATAATAATAAAAAACATCTCCAGATTAGTCAGCATATTGTGAGATTTTTTAAGAAAAAAGTCAAGATAAAATAAATAAACTCATTACATTCAGAGAAAAAATTAGAAATTGCTGATAATACATTTATTTTCATTAAAAGAAAAAAAGCTGTAAATTTTCATGAAAAAAGGATTTAATTTAAAGAAAAAAAGTCCTAATAAAATGTTGAGAATAAACTCATTTAATTCATTGAGTAAAGGTCAATGTACTACTAGTAAAACTAGCACGTATGCGTGCTCTGTCACACCTACTCACATACAAACTCCCTTTCTCTCACACACACAAATAAAGTCTCGCACACATACACACTCACTCACTCACTCACTCACTCACTCACACTGTCTCAATTTCACACACGGTCTCTCTCACACTCACTCACTCTCTCTCTCTCTCTCTCTCTCACACACACACACACACACACACACACACACACACAAATAAAATAAAAGTAAAACTTTTACACATTGGGTAAAAGTCTAATAAAGTGCTGAGATAAATTCATTAAATTCAAAGAAAAAGTAAAAATCATTAAATTCAGAGTAAAAAAATTATTAATTTTCCTGAGAAAATGTGACATTTAGAGAAAAAATAAAATGCAGAGAATAAACTCATTACATTCACAGAAAAAGTACATTTTCATGAAAAATATCATTGAATTCAGAGAATTTTTTTTTTCCTGAAAGAATTTTACATTTAGAGAAAAAAACATAAATGCTGAGAATAAACTTTAATTCAATGAAAAAAGTTGTTAATTTTCATGTAAAAACTTGTTAAATCTTGAGTAAAAGTCCTAATAACATGCTGAGAATAAACTTATTACATTTAGAAAAAAAGTTTTTAATTTTCATTAAAAAACATCACAAATTTTGAGGAAAAAAGGTTACAAAATGTTGAGAATAAACTCATTTAATTATATAAAAACACTTATTATTTTTCATGTAAAAACTCGTTAAATCTTGAGTAAAAGTCCAAATAAAATGTTGAGAATAAGCTCTTTGATTCAGAGAAAAAACATAAATTTTCATGTGAAAACTCGATACGTTTTGAGTAAAACTCATAAAGTTTTGAGAAAGGGCATTGTAAAAAACAGATCACAGTCTAAAAATTAATACACAAATTAATTTGTTAAAATAAATTGTTTTGACAAGTTTAAATTTTGCAGTTAATGTATTATCTTTCTATTCCTAAAGATGTTCGGACTAAACTCTTATTTTAATAAATATAACCGTTGAATAAAACTGATTGCCTATATTCACTGAGAAATGGATAAAAATATACATTTTCAAAAGTGGGTGCACTCATCTATGCTGAGCCCTGTATACAGTATGTGTGTAAATATGTCATTTGCCACACTATTAAAGTTTTGAAAATGCAATAGAAGTGCTTGAAAAGTGCTTAAGTTGCAGTATGTTGTCTAAGTGTGTTGTGTTGTGTGTGTTCAGGATTATTATGTGGTCATCTTGTGTCCGTGTGAAGTGGACGTTCAGGTCAGGAGGATTTTACAGATTCCTCTATGGTCACAAAGGGTAATTTATCTTCAAGGCTCCGCCCTCAAAAACCAGGATTTGCTGAGAGCCAAGTGAGTGACAGCCTCTTTGACCAATCACAGCAAACTTTATTTGCATATGAGGTTAAAACATTAATAATAATATTACCTTATACATATATTTATATATACTACTTAAAAATGGGATACATTTTTTGTGGCCTTTTTTTAACACGTCATTTTAAAGATTTTTTTAATTAAATTTTTTATTCGACTGTTCATTCATTAAAAGTGGTTTATTTACTTTTCATTAACTATTGCAATAGTTATAATATTATCTTTTTTAATGCAATATACCCTGTCATTTTTTTGTCCATTATTTTATACCGATTTTTGGTTTCATACTATTTACACATTATTCGAATGCAAGAATCGAACAAGAGTAACATCAAAATCAGCTTCTGTAAATAGTCTGCTTTGTCTATGCCCCTCTGTGATTGGTTTGCTTTATTAATGCCCTACTGTGATTGGTCTGCATTGTTAACGTCTCACTGTGATTGGCTGTTTTTGTTTCTGTAGGATGGACGACGCGGAGGCATGTTTTATTCTTAGCAGCAGGAATGAAGCTGATCGCATGGCAGCAGTGAGTCTTCAGATTAATCAATATTCAACAATAACAATCAATATTACCAGATAATAAACATACACTAGAACTATATAGAATAATAATGTGAGAGAAATAAAGTGCACACGGCATTAATCTAAAAGCAAATTTAAAAGGGATTGTTCACCCAAAAATGTCAATTTGCTGTTTCTTCACCTCAGGCCATTAAAGGTGTGTAGGGTTTTTATTTTTTTCTTAAGTAAAACATTTAAGATTTTAAACTGAAACTATGGTTTTTGCTGATTTCTAAAGTGCATTTTAAGGACTACCAGGACTTTGAGAGTCCAAAAACACAAAAACATGCCTATTATTAAGATAGTAACTGTTCATTAGTAGTTATAAAGTAATAAGATTATATCTTATTCTGCATACTTAAGTTCCTACCCAAACATAAACCCAACTTCTACCTTACTAACTATTAATAAACAGCTAATTAGTAGTTTATTAAGGTAGTAGTTAGGGGTGTGAAGCTACACTGGTCTTACGGTTTGGTTCGGTTATGATTTTTCATGCCTTTAATTCGATGTCTCAGTGCATCACGATGCATTGATGCTTTCCATACACAATTAGATTTTTTCTTCACAACACAAGAATTTTTTTTATTAAAATCTATAAAATTAATTAAATATATATATATATATATATATATACCTTGTAATACAATTTTGTCCTTTAATACAAGCAGTAAGATATATGAACTGTACCTTTAACTTTACCTGCTCAAAGAAAACACTCTTTGTGAATGTTTTAGACAAAACTCCAATACAAGCACAGAACAACATGAGCATTTATAGCAAATAAACTAATGTAAATATTATCCCGCTTGCTTTTTGAGCACTGCCAAGCGATTTCTTACACTTCTATGATTGGTCATTGTCTTCACCCGCTCAACAGAAAGGGCTGCAATTGGCTTTAAAAATGAAAAGCGATGTTCGCAGATGAGTGACACGGGAAGAACAGCCGCATTTACAGTCTGTATGCGCATAATAAGCAGTTATCACAGGTAATCCGTAATAGATACTGTGGAGAAAACTCACACCACGGGCACACTCGTTTCTGGGTCCACAAGTATCTCTTTAATTCAATTCAATTCACCTTTATTTCTATAGCGCTTTTACAATGTAGATTGTGTCAAAGCAGCTTCACATAGAAGATTATAGTGAATTGAAACAGTGTCAGTTCAGTTTTCAGTGTTTAAATTCAGTTTAGTTTAGCTCAGTTCAGTGTGGTTAATAATCACTACTGAGAGTCCAAACACTGAAGAGCAATTCCATCGATGCGCAGCTCTACAGATCCCGAACAATGCAAGCCAGTGGCGACTGCGGCGAGGAAAAAACTTCACCAATTGGCAACAGTGAAAATTTAAAAAAAAAACTCGAGAGAAACCAGGCTCACTTGGGCATGACTATTTCTCCTATAGCCAAACGTCTTGTGCAGAGCTGCAGTGTAGGCGCCGGAAGCGGGAGAATGCTGGACCTCAGCGAAGACTCGTCTGTCCTTGGAGCGTCACAGGAATCACTCTCCACTCCTGCATGACCACCACAGCAACTGCTCAGGATATGGCCTGGTACACAATTATGAAGACCTTGGGATCATCTCGTTGCTGGTCTTAGATCGCATCAGTGGTGCTGCATAGTCTGAGGGCCTCGGGATGAGTACCCCCAGGTGGAAATAGAGAATAAAGAGAATAATTAGCATAGCTGCTGTTCATATAAACGAGATGCAAAAAACCTGTGTGGCACATCATGCATCATACCGCTAAGTGATGCACTGAGTGTATGCTTTGCTAAAAAGATTTTTAATCTAGTTTCGAATTGCGAGAGTGTCTATTCCAGAGTCTAGGCTATTCCAGAGTTTAGGGGCCATAAAAGAGAAGGCTAGACCTCCTTTACTCGACTGTGCTATTCTAGGTACTACCAGAAGCCCTGAGTTTTTAGTTCTTAAAGAGCAGGTTGGATTGCGGCGAGACAGAAGGTTGGTTAGATAAACAGGAGCTTGATTATTTAAAGCTTTAAAGGTAAGCAGCAATATTTTATATTCAATACCAAACTTAACAGGCAGCCAGTGTAAGGAGGATAAAATCGGGGTGATATGATCATATTTTCTAGACCTGGTAAGAACTCTGGCAGCTGCGTTTTGTACTAGCTGAAGTTTGTTAACCCTCTAAAGTCTAGTGCTATTTTGGGATTTTCGCCTGGATTTTGCCTACCCAAATTTAAAAGCTTCCCAAAAATTTTTATAAACTCTAATTTGAAAGTATACCTTTTAGGTTCTGTGTGGTCTATGTTGCTGTAAATAATTCCTGCAACTGTGGTGGACTGTGTAATCAGAGGAAAAAAGAAAAAATGTCTCTACCATAATCTATGCAAAAGTTATTGTATTCCAACTTGATGAGAGGCGCTATACCATATTTTTATGTATTTTCCGCCTACCAAATTTTAAAAGCCTTCCATATCCAAATGCATTGCTTTAAATAAATAACATTTTAATATTTTTTCTGTTTTATTATGAACCACTTCAACATTGGGCGATTTTATAATTTTTTTTCTAAAATGCTTTTTTGAAAGGGTGTAGTTTATCTGATTAGAGATTTTAGCTTCTCCAGACAGTTCAGCTTGAAACCAGCAGAGGGCAGCAAACACTAGGAAAAATAATTTTATCTCTATCTTGTGAAATGGCCAAACTGTTTCAGTTCAAGTGAATACTGGGAAAATAACTTTTTGATCATTCATATTAAATAATACATATTTGCTTTTGCTTAGTTTTAGATGATAATAACTATAGGATCATGAGTTTACATTACTTATTTTATCTCCTTTGCATTTTAGGCATCATAACATTATATTAAAATTAGTCAATGACTATAAGATATGAAAATAAACCGATGTTCATTACCCAGCTCGGGTATCCATACTGTGTATTTAAGTGTAAATAACATTTGTACAGTAAAAAAACCCCAAAGTGATGCATATGTGCATAAAATATAGATATACTCTCAAACGGAGCCACTTCCAGGGTGTTGCGCAACCCGCGGCCTTTAAAAATTAAAGGGGAAGTCGATCACGTCACCGGACCCGCCACCTAGTCCGCAGAGATTGACTGGTTAATAGAGGATGCTGGGCAGCCAGCGAACAGAGCATTACAGTAATCCAGCCTAGAAGTCATAAAAGCATGGACTAGCTTTTCTGCATCTGATATAGATAGCATATTTTGTAACTTTGTAATATTTTAATTGCAGGTCGAGTTGTGAGAACTGCTGTGTACAGGATTTAGGCCCAATAAGTAATAATTCTGTTTTGTCTGAGTTTAAGAGAAGAAAGGTTTAACAGCCGAGAGGAGAGAAGAAGTTACCACACGAAAACGCCAGCGGGTCATGTCCGAAGTGGGAGAGAGGGAGAGAGAGGGGAGTTTGGGGGGACAGAGATGGACTTTTACAGCATTTCTCCCTAGTAGTGAAATAGCGGCTTGGGCTGTACCTTCTTCAGTGTCAGTGAAAGACTGTCCAACAAACTCACAAGCAGTGAATTGTGCACAATTATCTGCTTTTTAAGTAGTAGGAGCGTTTTATTAACTTGCCCTCGCCTCCTTTGCCATAGTATTCTACATTGCGCATAGAAGATAAATGAGGTCAGTACATAATAACCGGTTATGATCTATTACTGAACCGATACCGAATTGTCCACATCTGCATCGTGGTGCACCGAAGAAACAATTAATTTTGACACCCCTAGTGTACCTAAACTAAAGTGTTACCAACTTAGTTTGATTAATGTAAGTTGAGATGTCTAGAAAATTTCATTTGATTCTACTAAACAATTTGAAGCAGTAATATTGTTTTTACAGTGTATTCTTGATGTGTTGACAGGATCATCAGACCATTCTGAGGGCTTGGGCTGTGAAAGACTTTGCTCCGAACTGCCCATTGTACGTCCAGATCCTCAAACCGGAAAACAAATTCCATGTTAAATTTGCAGGTACTAATTCATTTCACATTGTGCGTGATGCGTTCGTTTTGTTTCCACTTTCATTCAGTGTTTTCCAACCCTGTACCTGGAGGCACACTAACAGTACATATATTGCATGTCTCCCTTATCTGACCCATTCATTTCAGGTTTTGGAGTCTCTTCTAATGTTCTGATGAGTTGATTCAGGTGTGCTTGATTAGGGAGAGGTTGAAAATGTGTACTGTTGGGGTGCCTTTAGGAACAGGGTTGGGAAACACTGCTCTATATCATCAGTAGTAGCCCTCAGATGATTCAACCAGAACCCTTTTTCGGTCATCAGTACACTGATTAGGGTGTCAGCCATTTTAAATGTCTTAGTCACAAAATTTTGTAATAGGGTATATGCCGAAGTATGCTTAAGGACTTTTAATTTGCCAGTAAACCAGGGTTGAAGCTCCAAGTGAACTGTATGCCATTGCTAAATCGGCACGTTTAATTTCTTTTTTTTTATATAAATCAGCAATCTAAACTGGCTGAGTGATATCTGATTGGTCTCAAATTGTACAAGAAGCACTGCATTATATTACATTTTTCCCCGTCATGTCTTTGAAATATGAACATTTATTTTACCCCAGTATATACAATGGAGCTTCTGCGTCAGCCTGCCGATCCTGACGGACGTGAGCAAGTAAACGGCTTTTCATCTCGTTTTACGCTCGAGCAACTAAATAAATGACAAAGTCTATTTAACTGATTGTATTTTAATTACATTACAACATCGATGCTGTAAAAGGAACCGTATAAAATGGAAAAAAAGTCACAATAACCGGTCGCCGGAAGTTTATCATTATGGGAAAAAACACTAGCTCGGCATATTGACCTTATTTTTCAACACAGAAGTGATTGTTTATTCAGAAGTGATTCCGATTCAGTCGCCTATGGGAGAAATGACTAGGAATAATAAACGTCAGAAAACGGTCAAACTACTTGCTCTACAAACAAGTGTTTGCATGATTATACAGACAAAGTAATGTATTGTGTATGTATATAGCGCATTTATTGTGTATGGCCATACACCCAAAGCACTTCACAATCATGGGGGGGTTTGTCTCTCCACACCACCCCCAGTGTACAGCATCCACTTGGATAATGCGACGGCAGCCACAGGACAACGGCGCCAGTACGCTCACCACACACCAGCTACTGTGATAGAGCCAATTTGGTGGATGGGGATGATTGGGAGGCCATGATCGTAAGGGCCGTTTGAGGGACTTTGGCCAGGACACCGGAGTTACACCCCTACTCTTTACGAGAAGTGCCATGGGATTTTTAATGACCACAGAATGTCAGATCTCAGTTTAACGTCTCATCCTAAAGACGGCACCCACTGACAGTGTAATGTTCCCTTCACTTTTACTGGGACATTAGGACTCACACAGACCACAGGTTGAGTGCCCCCTGCTGGCCTCACTAACACCACTTCCAACAGCAACCTAGTTTTCCCATGTGGTCTCCCATCCAGGTACTGACCAGGCTCAGCCCTGCTTAGCTTCAGTGAGTAACCGGTCTTGGGCTGCAGGGTGATATGGCTGTGGCTTAGTAGAATAATATGATATCAAAATATCAGTTTGCAACATCAAGCAGCAAAACGAGCCATTTTTAACGTATGAAAATGAATGGAAGTGAATGAGACCGGAAGTCTCAAAATTGTTAAAATGGCTGCGCCCGCTCGACCGCGGAGAATAAGGTGAATACCCTATTGCACTGAAACATTTGGTTCTTGAAAAGTCCCACAATGCACCTTGAAAATCAGGGAGCATCTTTGCTCACTATTTGCCCTATTATGCGTAAATCACTTTTATACATGTTTATAGGAGGTTTAAACCAGCTTCTAATAATAAAATTAATTTATTTATTTATTTTAATTATCACACGTGCAAAAAAAACAGTTTGCAGAAACATTTGATTGACATTCTCCCTTGGTACGTGTCATCAGAGGGGTAAAGCCCTGCGCATTAGTGACTATCCCTCCCTTCATTAGCATAATTTTTGAATCTGCCACTATGCTGACACATAGGCATTTGTCGCTCCGCCTTTTTTGAAAAAGAGCACAATCTTATTTGAATTTAAAGCAACAGTGACCAAATTGGTACAATTAGGATCAAAGTCTAATAGGGGCAGATTTAAAATGTTATAAAACATTATTAGTGTGGAATTTTGAGCTGAAACTATACACACACACACACACACACACACACACACACACACACACACTCTAGGGACATCAGAGACTTGTTTATTGTATAAAGTGGCAGAATAGGTCCAATTTAATGGACATTTTAAAGCACAATTATGTGAGGAGCTGATTAAGACGGTAAAGTCTAGATCGGATACGCGGCCGGCAGGCATTGAGATATGTATATTAATATAGCAGCATTTTTTATGACACTGTATAACAATAATACATATTTTTACAGTACTGTGACGGTTGGGTTTAGGGTTAGGGTGTGGGTAGGCGTTAAAAAATAACATATATTGGGTAATTTAGTAGATAGCATAAATAATGTTCGGTACAACTACTGTTTTTACATTTTTATATTACTGTGACGGTTGGGGGAGACGTTAATAATATACAATAAATGGGAAATTTAATAAATAATATAAATAATTCTTGTTGACTTCCAGCCGCAGCCATATCCGATCTAGCAACTATCAATTGAGATGCATCCTCAGTTGTTTTCACAGCAGCCATTTTGGCTCAGCACTAAGCAGCATGTCTGTTTCTTCCTGCAGATCACGTTGTCTGTGAGGAAGAGTTTAAATATGCCATGTTGGCTCTGAACTGTCTGTGTCCGGCCACTTCTACTCTGATCACTTTGCTGGTCCACACATCTCGCGGACAGTGAGTTTACAACACTCTTAGCTTCTTTAATGGTGAAGTGTGTTATTTCTGAGCTACTAGGAACTGAAAAATACTGACAGTTTTTAAACTGGTTTCTTGAATACACCATGATAGACTACTATTTTTTTTTTAAATACAATATTTTTTATGTAACTCGGACACATTATATTGATAAAAAATGTATGTAAAAATTAAAAACATTTATAAAGAATTTAAAAATATATTCTCAACTTTTTGTTTATAACCAAATCCTTCAATCAAATGTAAATCATTGCTCTATACCAGATAAGTTTGATGCTGTGACAAATATTTTTTAAAATGACAAGTATCAAAGAAGCTCCGCATTCAATAATTAAAAGTAAAATAAAAGAAACAAACGCTAACAAAGGCACACAACCGAAATGCTTTCTTTTCTCCTGTTATTTAATAAAATTATTGATTGTGGACCTTTTTTGGTACTTGTTATTATAACAAAATCCAAAAAAACAAAACAATTACAATTGTTTTCTTAAGCATCAAATCAAAGTGTTTTTTAATACTGAAGACTGGAGTAACTATGCAGAAAATATATTATTTCATTACAGGAATAAACTACATAAATTATATTCACATATAAAGCTGTTAATTTAAATTGTGACAGTATTTTACATTTTTACTACATTATTGATCAAATGCATGCACACTGGGTAAGCACAAACAAAAACCAGTGCTTTTTCATGCACATCAGTGCTTGATTTGAGCCGGGATCCTGTTACAGAAAATTGTTTTTGTTCCGGGATTTATTTTTATGGATCCGGCATCATCTTGTACGTGGTGAATACCTGTGTGTGTGTGTGTGTGTGTGTGTGTGTG
>CAIGQZ010032680.1:1628245-1642857 GCA_903798205.1 Danio tinwini
CTGTCTGACTGGTTAGCTGTATGGCTGTCTGACTGTCTGACTGTCTGTCTGTCTGGCTGGCTAGCTTTCTGGCTGGCTGGCTGTATGTCTGTCTTGCTTGTGAGGCTGTCTGACTGACTAGCTGTCTGTCTGTCTGACAGTCTTACTGGCTGTCTGTCTGGCTAACTGTCTGTCTGGCTAGTTCTCGGTCTCTCTGACTGGATAGCTGTCTGTCTGGCTAGCTAACTATCTGTATGTCTAGCTGTCTGGCTGTCTATCTGTCTGGCTGGCTGGCTGGCAGGCTGTGTGTCTTGCTAGCTGTCTGGCTGTCTGTCTGGCTAGCTGTCTGTCTAGCTCTCTGTCTGGCTGTCTGCCTGGCTGTGTCTGGCTAGCTGTCTGTCTGGCTGTCTGACTGGTTAGCTGTCTGTCTGTCTGTCTAGCTGTCTGGCTGGCTGTCTAGCTGTCTGTCTGGCTGTGTCTGGCTAGCTGTCTGTCTGACTATGTCTGGCTAGCTGTCTGTCTGGCTGTCTGCCTGACTATGTCTGGCTAGCTGTCTGTCTGGATGTCTGCCTGACTTTGTCTGGCTAGCTGTCTGTCTGGTTGTCTGACTGGTTAGCTGTATGGCTGTCTGTCTGTCTGTCTAGCTGGCTGTCTGTCTGTCTAGCTGTCTGTCTGGCTGGCTGTATGTCTGTCTGGCTTGTGTGGTTGTGTGACTGGCTAGCTGTCTGTCTGTCTGACTGTCTTAATGGCTGTCTGTCTGGCTAACTGTCTGTCTGGCTAGCTATCTGTCTGTCTGACTGACTAGCTGTCTGTTTGGCTAGCTATCTGGCTGTCTGGCTAGCTGTCTGACTGTCTGTTTGTCTGGCTAGCTGTCTGGCTGTGTTTCTGGCTAACTGTGTGTCTGGTTAGCTGTCTGGCTGGCTAGCTGTCTGTCTGGCTGTGTGTCTGTCTAGCTATCTGTCTGTCTAGCTGTCTGTCTGTCTGGCTAGCTGTCTTACTGGCTGTCAGTTTGTCTGTCTGTTTCTCTGTTTGTCTGGCTAGCTGTCTCTCTGTCTGACTGTCTGTCTGTCTGGCTAGATGTCTCTCTGTCTATCTGGCTAGCAGTCTTTCTGGTTTCTGGCTAGCTGTCTGTTTGTCTGTCTCTCATTCGTCTGTCTGTCCATCTTGATCTTTGTCTTATAACCAGGGCCATACAGAATCTGATGACTTTTTTGCAGAACTTTTACTTATAATATAATATAATATAATATAATATAATATAATATAATATAATATAATATAATATAATATATAATTATAATATAACTGATCATTACTTGCATTTTCAGTTTCTTCTTACTTGACTTTTTTTTCTTTCATTGCAATGGCGATGCTAGTAATATTTTCAATTGTTTTGTGCTTCCATGGTTACCACTGCCTCCAGTTTCAAAGCTCAGTCAGCATAGACGGTTTAAACGACAATAGAGAAAAAGGGGAAGAGTCAAAGATCCTCACCCGGAGCTCCTCAAGCAGCGACCAATCAGATCACCCGCTGCTGAGAAAGAAGAGCATGCATTGGACGAGACGTCTCAGTAGGCGGAGTGTAAAGCGGAGTGACTCCTCCCTCAGCTCCATTCAGCAGCGTCTGGGTGTGTTACGGCGCTCAGAGAGGGAGGAGCTTACTGAACTGGTCAGAAATCGCATGCAGCATTTAGGCCTGCACACTGGCGGATACAGTAAGCCACGCTTCTTACCTCATTAATAATGTATTAGTGTAATTGATTTATTTTTAAAGAGATAGTTCACCATAAATGAAATTTACTCACTATTTAGGGCTTACTCACACTATGCTATCCGAACCATGCCCAGACCCCTATCCCGGATCGTTTGAAAAGTGTGAGCGCTCTGAATCGGGCTCAGGCACGGTACACCTGGGCGGCCCTGGCCCGGTTGGAAGAGGTGGGCCAGAGCGCGGTTCACTTGGGCTCAGGAGCGGTATGCTTACAGTGTGAGTGCAAGCGTGCCTAAGCCCGAAACTGAAAGCGAGACGCGACTTTTAAGGGACTGTTTCATATGGATTAATTAATCATTCGTACTGTTCAATGAACACAAACTGTCATAGTTTATTAAAGACGCAAACCCCTCACTGCACATCAGATGCGCCTTCAGCAGACTTCCTAATTCCTGCAGCACGAGGACTTTATGATTGTTTATGAGCGTCAAAAGTGGCTGATCTGTTCGGCAAAATATTTGACTGCGTGTCACCTCATATCAAACAACTTAAACGATATATATAAAGAAATCTCCACTGTGCTGAGTGAAAGCGCTTACTAAGCAGCGCATCATCAATGACGTAAGCGTGTCCAGGCCCGAATGTAATGTGAGTGCAGGCCGTCAGGGGAGACGGGAGGGGGCACAAGCGTGCTTTGGCTCAGTTCAAGGCAACTGTACATAGTGTGAGTACGGCCTTACTTGCCTTTAGTGAGAAGGTTCCTTTCAAACCTATATGACAGGGGTCTCAAACACGCGAGACGATACTTTGTGGCCCTCACCATAATTTAAAATTTTAATGTTAGTGCGGCCAGTGAGTTTGATATGTAATGGACTCAGGGCCAAATTAACCGATGGGCATTATGGGCACAGGGCCTAGGGCCCCTGCGAGGGGGGGAAATGCAGATTTTGCAGTGTCTATTTAGGCTAAGTGCAAATAGCGCACCATGCTGGAATAAGCTAGTTGAGTGATTCACGTACATTACCGTTTGATTGACAGAGACAGCATAAGTAATGAGCGCATCAGCGTGAGTAGCGTAGCTCGTAAAGCGCATGACAACATGTATTGACGCGATTGATTATGAACTCGGTTCAAATCTAGCTTCTTATGAACACGTTCTTCTTTTTTTCTCCCACTACATATCACAACAATCATTAATAAGTGTGTGTATTATAGATGACTCAGATTCATAGAACTGGATTAGAGAGGTGTTATATCCAAATCATATGCATTATAAGATTGTAGAAGTTATACATTAAAAATACCCTTAAATATAAAATTTTAATATTGCTTCAGTGAACTTGAACAAGTATCTTAAAATCCATTAGTTTTCACTAGTTGTATTAGCATTTTGTTTTTCAACATATGCTTTAAATGCTTTAAAAATAATTTAACTTTGTAGACTAGAAATATATGTACTGTATATCATTTATTTAAAAAATGCAGACAATACATTATAGCCTTGTCACATCTCGTATAGATTACTGCAACTCCCTTCTCTTTGGTCTCACTCATAAATTTCTCCGTAAGCTTCAGTTGGTCCAGAATTCAGCTGCCCGTATCATCACCAGAACCCCTTCTTCTCATCACATAACCCCTGTCCTGCAGCAACTTCACTGGTTACCTGTTCAATTTCCAATTGATTTTAAAATTTTGATGTTAACATTCAAAGCCATCCACAATCTCGCCCCTCCATATTTGTCTGCCCTCATCCACATTGCTGCTCCCTCTCACACCCTGAGATCTTCTTCCTCCCTCCACTTGTCTGTTCCCTCTGCTCGTCTATCGTCTATGGGCAATGGAGCATTTAGCCGCTCTGCTCCCCGGCTTTGGAACTCACTACCACCTGCCATCAGAAACATTGACTACCTCACATTATTCAAATCAAAACTCAAAACCCACCTATTTAAAACCAATCAAACTCTGCGGACCCGGTAGCGGGTTCGATGACGTCATCAACTTCCCCTTTAATTTTTAAAGGCTGCGGGTTGCGCAACACCCCGGAAGTGGCTCCGTTTGAGAGTATAGAAGCTATATTTTATGCACATAACACTTCGGTTTTTATTTTACTGTACAAAAGTTATTTACACTTAAATGCACAGTATACTGGATACCTGAGCTGGGTATTGAACATTGGTTTATTTTCATATCTTATAGTCATTGACTAATTTTAATATAATGTTATGAAAATGGAAAGGAGATAAAATAAGTAATGTAAACTCATGTTCCTATAGTTATTATCATGTAAAATTAAGCAGAAGCAAATATGTACTATTTAATATGAATGATCAAAAAGTTATTTTTTTCAGTATTCAGATAAAATGTAATAGCTTGGTCAGAAAACATGATAGAGATAAAATTATTTTTCCTAGTGTTTGCTGCCCTCTGCTGGTTTCAAGCAGAACTGTCTGGAGAAGCTAAAATCTCTAAATAGATAATCTACAACCTTTCAAAAAAGCATTTTAGAAAACAAAATTTAAAATCGCCCAATGTTGAAGTGGTTCATCATAAAACAGAAAACATATCAAAATATTATTTATTACTTTCAGCAGTTTCTTATGTAAATTCAAAGGGTTTTCTATTTAATTACACTGGAATTTTTCATTTATAGCAATGCATTTGGATATGGAAGGCTTTCAAAATTTGGTAGGCGGAAAATACATAAAAAATATGGTATAGCACCTCTCATCAGTTGGTATACAATAACTTTTGCATAGATTATGGTAGAGACATTTTTCTTTTTTCCTCTGATTACACACATGTGCAGGAACCACCAATATTATTTACAGCAACATAAACCACACAGAACCTAAAAGGTATACTTTCAAATTTGAGTTTATAAAAAAAAAAATACAAAAAGCGCCTCTTTTTTTAGGTGTTTATTATAACACAGACAACATATACAGTTATTTTAAATACTTTCAATAGTGTTTTATGAAAATTCAAAGGGTTTTCTTTAAAATGATACCAAATTTTTGCATTTACACCTCTGCATGTGGATTTGGAAAGCTTTTAAATTTGGGTAGGCAAAATCCAGGCGGAAATCCCAAAATAGCACTAGACTTTATGGCTTTAATACTTAATTTGTATCTGCACTATTGTTGTGTTTATTTTTTTTATATTCTTTTTCTTGTTTTATTGCTCCTGTTTTACTGTTCGGTGTCCTTGAGTTGCCAGAAAGGTGCCTTTAAATAAAGTGTATTATTATTATTATTATTATTATTATTATTATTATTATTATTATTATTATTATTATTATTATTGATTCATTTTATTTTAAAAATATTATATTAATCTTATTTTTTAGTTCAACTATAGGGGTGTAGCCAGGTAGGGGCCTACAATACATTGTGCCCAGGGGCCTCTGAATGCTTAATCCGGGCCTAATTGCACTTTACAGTGTGTGGAGTTGAACATACCCACCAATCACGGTATATAGCTCTCGGGGGCGGGACATCGGCTGGGTTTGACGCAGGCAGAGAAACATTTCCCAATGAGTGAAAGTATAGTCGTGTTGCCATGGAGTGTTTTCTTCCATGCCTTGCTGGCTGCCTCGTTTCTATTGGGCACATGCACACATTCATTCACAACACTTCAAAAAAAGTTTTTTAGGTTGCTACCCAGCGAGACATTATAAATACATAAATGTATATAAATCAGTGCTTAATTTAAGCCGATTTTGTTCCGGGAAATGTCAGATATTCGTAAATATATATATATATATATATATATATATATATATATATAGAGAGAGAGAGAGAGAGAGAGAGAGAGAGAGAGAGAGAGAGTGAATGAGTGTAGCGAAGGCTGTGTGGATTGTGTGTGCGCGCACGCATGACGGTTGTTAAAGCAAGTTAAAGAAAAATTCACGTTTAACTATTGGTCCTGAACAATCTTTTCAACCAATCATCTTTCTTGCGTTTACAATCACTCTCATTAGTTGGTGGTTATTGTTTCGCGCACAGTGAGCAGAAAACAAATCAAAGTGATGCGTACGCGGCGGGATAAAAGAAAAGTAACTCAATGCAGCCTAATGTAATCATCTGCAGTCACATATCAACACCTGTCCATCAGCAATAAGAGTCCCCGGTAACCCAGACCATGTATAGGGTCGCACCGTTATTTGTGGGTCATTTGCATGCTCTACCTGCATTGAATTTTTGCAACGCCTCACACAATAAACATCTAAATTTCTATATGATGTAAAAGTAGTCAAAACAAATGACAACAACACAGTGTTGCTCCTTTTTCCTGTAACAACAGCATGGCAGATAACAGTAAATCTAATTACTACTATTATTATTATTATCTTTTTTTTATACTCATTGATTTTTTTTTTATAAATCTTTTTTGTTATTTTTTTCATCTTATTTTGTGTTTAAAAAAATTCCAATCTTCTCAAATCTCTTTATTTTTATTTTTTATATAAATATAATATAATTAATTTGTTGTGGAAAACCTGATGCGGCCCAGCCTCCAGCGACCCCCAGGTAAATTGAGTTTGAGACCACTGCTATATGAGTTTCTTTCTTCTGTTGAACACAAAAGAAGATATTTTGAAAAATGCTGGAAACCTGTAACCACTGACTTCTATAGTTGGAAAAAAAATACTGTTTAGTCAATGGTTACAAGTATTTTTCTAAATACCTTTATTCTTGTTCAAAAGAAGAAAGAAACTTATAAAAGTTTGGAACAAGTAAAGGTTTGCGTAAATTATAATAAAATACATTTTTGGGCGCTGAACTTTTTATCTAACACAGAAAACTGGAGGATCTATCCAATTCAAAATGTTTATATTTTGCGTGATAAAAAGGCTGTAACCACCATGATTCTTTCTTTTTTGCAAATTCCTGATGAATAAAATCAAGCCCTGTCCTACTTTCCACTCATATCATATTTCACTTGACTGTGTGAGATTAGGAAAACAAAACTGATTGCAAACACAGATTTATGTGGTATCCTGAATATGTGGTTACATTCGTAATTATGGAAAAAACAATGTCATAAATGATGTTTCCAGATTTGAACTTTGACTAAAAATTACTTTGTTTTCTGTCTTGCATTTTTTCCATTCATTTAGAAGATGTCACAAATTTAACAGCCAGTGATGTGATGAACCGAGTTAATTTGGGCTATTTGCAAGGTAAAATTCAATTCAATTCACCTTTATTTGTATAGCGCTTATACAATGTAGATTGTGTCAAAGCAGCCTCACATTCAAGATTATAGTAAATTGAAACAGTGTCAGTTCGATTTTCAGAGTTTCAGATAAGTTCAGTTCAGGTTAGCTCAGTTCAGTGTGGGTTAATAATCTTTACTGAGGGTCCAAACACTGAAGAGCAATTCCATTGATGCACAGCTCTACAGATCCCGAACCATGCAAGCCAGTGGCGACAGCGGCGAGGAAAAAACTTCACCAGTTGGCTTAAGTAAAGAATTTAAAAAACCTTGAGAGAAACCAGGCTCAGTTGGGCACGACCATTTCTCCTATGGCCAAACGTCTTGTGCAGAGCTGCAGTCAAGGCGCCGGAAGTGGGAGAATGCTGGACCTCAGCGAAGACTCGTCTGTCCTGGGAGCGTCACAGGAATCAGTCTCATGCTCTCCACTCCTACATGACCACCACAGCAGCTGCTCAGGATGCGGCCTGGTCCAGGATTGTGAAAACCTCTGGATCATCTCGTTGATGGTCTTGGATCGCATCAGTGACACTGCATAGTCTGGAGATAACTAGTAGAATAATTAGCGTAGCTGCTGTTCATAGTGTATATAAACGAGATGCAAAAAATAATAATAATAAAAAATAAAAAACCTGCGTGGGGCACATCATGCGTCATACCGCTAAGTGTATGCTTTGCTAAAAAGAACTGAACTGTGAGAGTGTGTCTGAGCCTCGGACATTATCAGGAAGGCTATTCCAAAGTTTAGGGGCCATAAATGAGAAGGCTCGACCTCCTTTACTCGACTTTGCTATTCTAGGTACTACCAGAAGCCCTGAGTTTTGAGATCTTAAAGAGCGGGTTGGATTGTAGCGAGACAGGAGGTTGGTTAGACAAAAGTCATCCTTTGCTCTATTTTATTTATTTAAAGGGGGCCTACTATGCAAAATTTACTTTTATAAGGGGTTTCAACACAGTTGTGTGACAACAGTGTGTGAATATAACCAGCCTCTAATGGTAAAAATGAATTAATTTTATCTTTTATAATCACACTTGATAAGAAAAACACTTTGACTGACATTCTCTCTTTGTACATGTCATCAGAGGGGGAAAGCTCCGCCCACTAATGACCATCTTTCCCTCATTAGCATAGAATGTTAGATTTGAAATCTGCCACTATGCTGACACATTTATAGCCCCGCCCTCTTTTAAAAAGAGCACAATCTCATTTGAATTTAAAGCGACAGTCACCCAAACAGCTCACTTAGCATCAAAGCCTAAAAAGGGCAGTTTCAGATAGTTATAAAACATTATTTGTGTGGTATTTTGAGCTAAAACTTCACGTTTCATTATTATCTGTATTACTTGTAGTATTCTTTTTTATTTTAGGGTATATTTCAGCATAGAAAACCCTAAGATAATGATACCTTCATTCTAAAATATAAAGGTTCTTTATTAGCATCAAGTCAAAATCAAAGTCAGCTTCATTGTCAAAACATTGTGGAAACTTTTCATTTAGCAAATGGCTCTTCAGGAAAAAATCGCTTCACACAAAAAGGTCTAGGAACATCAGAGACTTATTTTACATTTTGTAAAAAGTAGCATAATGGGTCCCCTTTAAACTCATGCAAGCCATATTCATACTCCTTAACTATTTAAATCCATTATTCCTTCCAGTGTGTAAAAGTGCACTCTTGTGTCTGAACTCTAATTCGTGCTACATACCAAATAGCAATTTGCAGTGTATTATGTTGTGGGATTAACTTTCACTTCTATATGCACTTCACATTTTCCTGTGGAACTTTAGCCACGCCCATACTGTTTGAGTGACAGGTGTTTCCACCAATCTCTGTTGCAGATGAGTTGAATGACCAGCAGAACTCCATCTCATATGTGCTCATAAACCCCGCCCCCGACACGCTGCTGCAGCTCAATGATGTCGTGTATGTACAACGTTCTGACACAAAACACACAAATTCACTCATGAGCATACATTCTTATGAGCTGCATCATATTTAAAATTAATTGTAAGGCGTAAGTATATAATAGATAATAATAATCTATTTTTTAGAAATACAAGATGTTGTGTTTAAAAGACATCTAATAGACATCCAAACATAGATGTCATTGCTAAAACAATGCTAAATTTGAGCTGTCAGTTGGATAATTTAATAGACACACCAATAGTATAAAAAAAGACTAGACTAGTCATCATATAGAAAGATTAGACAGACTTCAAATGTGTAGTCATTCACACCTTATTATTGATGACTCTTCTTGTCTGTTTTAGACTGTTGTTAGATGTTTACTAGATGTTCTGACTCACAGCTCAAATGTAGCCTTGTTTCAACAAAGACGTCTATGTTTGGATGTCTATTAGATGTCTTTTAAAAACAAAATTGCTTGGTGGGGACATTCTAGAGCAGGGATGGGCAAACTTGATCCTGAAGGGCCAGTGTCCCTGCAGACTTTTGCTTCAACCCTAGTCAAACACACCTGCCTGCAGCTTTCTAGTGATCTTGAAGACACTGATGAGTGTGTTTAGGTGTGTTTGACTAGTGTTGTAGCAAAAGTCTGCAGGGACACCGGCCCTCCAGGATCAGGTTTGCCTATCCCTGTTCTTGAGTCACGAGCATAAATGTTTAGTTTCCTGTATGTGTTTTTTTTTTACTCTCAAAGTGTCAGCATGACTATGAATCAACCAAGAACCACGGTTTTGTTACAAAAAAAATCATATGGATGGCCTGAGAGTAAATATATTAAATGGAAGTGTACACTCACACCCACTTTATTAGGTACACCTTACTAGTACCAGTTTGGACCCACTTTTACCTTTAGAACTGCCTTGATCCTACGTGGCATAGATTCAACAAGGTACTGGAAATATTCCTTAGAGATCTTGCTCCATATTGACAGGATAGCATCACGCAGTTGCTGCAGATTTGTCGGCTGCACATCCATGATGTGAATCTCCCGTTTCACCACATCCCAAAGGTGACTGTGGAGGCCATTTGAGTACAGTGAACTCATTGTCATGTTCAAGAAACCAGACTGAGATGATTTGCGCTTTATGACATGGCGCGTCATCCTGCTGGAAGTAGCCATCAGAAGATGGGTACACTGTCACATGGACAGCAGCAATAAATACTCAGGCAGGCTGTGGCAATGACACAGTGCTTAATTGGTACTAATGTGTGCCAAGAAAATATTCCCCACCACACCATTACACCACCACCACCTGCCTGAACTGTTGATACAAGGCAGGATGCATTTATGCTTTTATGTTGACGCCAAATTCTGACCCGACCATTCAAATGTGGCAGCAGAAATGGAGACTCATCAGACCAAGCAACGTTTTTTCCAATCTTCTATTGTCCCATTTTGGTGAGCCTGTGCGAATTGTAGCCTCAGTTTCCTGTTCTTAGCTGACAGGAGTGGCACCCGGTGTTGTCTTCTGCTGCTGTAGCCCATCTGCCTCAAGGTTGGACGTGTTGTGTGTTCAGAGATGCTCTTCTGCAGACCTCGGTTGTAACGAGTGGCTATTTGAGTTACTGTTGCCTTTTTATCACCTGGAACCAGTCTGGCCATTCTCCTCTGACCTCTGGCATCAACAAGGCATTTGCACCCACAGAACTGCCACTCACTGGATATTTTCTTTTTTTCTGACCATTGTCTTTAAACCCTAGAGATGGTTGTGCATGAAAATACCAGTAGATTAGCAGTTTCTGAAATACTCAGACCAGCCCGTCTGGCACTCTCAACCATGCCACATTCAAAGTCACTTAAATCACCTTTCCTTCCCATTCTGATGCTTGGTTTAAACTGCAGCAGATCGTCTTGATCATGTCTACATGCCTAAATGTGTTGAGTTGCTGCCATGAAAAATGTCTGATTTACAAATTTGCGTTAATGAGCAGTTGGAGAGTTGTACCTAATAAAGTGGCCGGTGAGTGTATAGTTTGTCTAAACTATTCCTCAAAATCAATAATTTGTCTCTTGTTGCATCTGTTTTTGCAAAAAGACCACCACCTAAGTACATAAACTGTAGGTCTTTTTAGGTTTTATAGTTTTTATGAGGACATTTGGTCACATTTAAAGCATTGTTGTGCGGGTCAGGTTTACAGTTGAAGAGAAAATTATTAGCCCTCATGGAATTTATTTTCAAATAATTCAATGTTGTTTAACAGAGATTAGATTTATTTCAACACATTTTTAAACAATATTTTTTATAAGTAATTTCTTTTGTCATTCCCATGATGACAGAACATACTATTTTACTAGACATTTTGCAGGATACTTCACTCCAAAAAAGATTTAGGCCTAACAAATAAGATGTATGTACTCTGATTGCATATAAAATTTCCATTCATTTGGATTACGTACTTTTAACATAATTGAGCTAATAAACTTTGTGGTTGATGATACTTGTTAGTTAAGCAAAAATGAAACAAATAAGATTTATGTAATAATATCAATAAATCCAAATGTGGAAATGTGTCTTTTATGTGGAGTAATTTTGCCCCTCAATATTAAGTAAACCAATCTCATAGAATTTAACTCATTGTTTCTGACTTTTTCTACAGCTAGATATACCATACCATATATTTTATAATAATTAAGTTGAATAATAACAGATTCCTCTATTTCTGTTTAACAAAGAAAAGATTCTAACATTTCTAAACATAATAGTTTTAATAACTAATTTCTAATAACTGATTTCTTTTATATTTGCCATGATGACAGTGCAAAATATTTGACTAGATATTTTTCAGTGCTAGTATTCAGTTAAAGTGACACTTAAAGGCTTAACTAGGTTAATTAGGATAATTAGGCAAGTCATCGTATAACGATGGTTTGTTCTGTAGGCAATCGAAAACAAATATTGCTTAAGGGGGCTTATAATATTGACCTTAAAATGGTTTTGAAAAATAAAAACTGCTTTTATTCTAGCCGAAATAAAACAAATAAGACTTTCTGCAGAAGAAAAAATATTAGTGAAGTTTATTTATAAACTAATTTCGAGAGGATCACGTGCTTATGATTGTTTGCAGCCGACCCCGCATTATTCAATTCATGACTCACCAGACAATTCCTAAGCCACTATAAATACCCTAGGTTCCAAATCACAGCCATCTTCGTTTTGAAGAATCCCCCCTTCCACCCCTACTCCTTTCCTAGATGGGTGGCACGGTGGCCCAGTGGTTAACACTGTTGCCTCACAGCAAGAACGTCACTGGTCCTTGTCCTTACCAAGCCAGCCAACGTTTCTGTGTGGAGTTTCCATGTTCTCCCCGGGCTCACGTGGGTTTCCCCCAGGTTTCCTCCCACCGTCCGAAAACATGCAACTTAAGTTAATTGACTAATCTAAATTGGCAGCATAGACATGCTCCAAGTAAGAAGTTATATCTTATAAGCAATCACTATCTGTTCATTAGCTACTACAGCAGGGGAGTTCTCGAGATCTACCTGAGCTCAAACTCCCCTCTAGCCTTGCAAACGAGAGGGAGCCCCGGGCTCGAGGATCTTATGAGCTCAGGGCTCTCTCCCGGGACAGCATGCCAAACAAGCTTTATCATCAGCTAAGTGTGAACTCTTGAATCAGACATACTGTGAAAATTTCCCTGCTCTGTTAAACATCATTTGGAAAATATTTGAAAAAGAAAACAAAATTCGGACTTCAACTGTAAGTTAATCATGTTTCAACTAAAGTTTTATAAAGTTTAACCTTATATATTTAGTCAGTTTTATTGTATGAGTTGAGATGACTAGATTTGATTCAACTAAAAAATTATTGTTTTACAGTGCACGCACAGACATTTCAGTGCCAAGACTTACAATCTAAACTTCACTCATTGTCTTCTGCAGGTTTTTGATTCGTCCGGATCCACTGGCTCACGTACCTGAAGCTCCGCCTGGACAGAAGCGCCGCTGCCGCTCCACCACAGACACACCAGAACTCAACTAGATTAAACCGGTCAGACGGAGAACTAGATCATTTACTAAAGGAGATTTAAAGCCATGGATTTTAACGAGTGATATAAGCTAATGTAGGCACATATAAGCTATTACTTCAAATTTAACATTAGTGATATATTAGTCTGAACACTGCATAAAAAAACATACAGTTGGAGTTAGAATTATTAGCCCCCCTGTATATTTTTTCCTCTATAATTTCTGTTTAACGGAGAGATTTTTCTAATACATTTTTTAAATAGTTTTAATAACTATTTTAATTTATCTTTGCCATGATGACAGTAAATAATATTTGGCTAGATATTTTTTAGATATTCACCGGAGGGCGAATAATTTTGATTTCTGAATATGAACTGTATATATATGAACATAGTAATAATCTTTGAATGAAATATTGTCAAATTAAAGGGATAGTTCACCCAAAAAAGAAAAAATCTGTCATCATTTGGTCACGTTTCAAATGTTTATGAGTTTCTTTCATCTGTTAAACACAAAAGAAGATAGTTTGAAAAATGCTAAAAACCAGTAGCCATTGATTTCCATAGTATTTATTTTCTTACTATGGAGGTCAATGGTTGTATCCAGCTTTCTTCAGTATATCTACTTTAGTGTTCAACAGAATAAAGAAACTCATAAAGGTTTATAACCACTTGAGAGTGAGTAAATTGTGACAAAGTTTTCGTTTTTGTGTGAACTATCCCTTTAATTTTACATGCAGTACCTCAATTAACCTGTAGGGTCAGTAACAGAGCCTATTAATAAGAATGTGAAATGTGTGCTGTTGTGGATCAGACACTAGGGGGCGCTGATGTCAGCAGAAAAAAAGCCTTTGCAGTCATGTTCGCAGGTTAGCTTTGTGCTTTGGAGATTCAGGTTCTTGTAGTTTTAATGGAGGCGTGCGACCTGTGTTTCATGTTTATTGCCTTACAGTGTTTTGCATTAATGAACATTGCAAACCCATTTCTAAGTCTGTACAGTGGCCGCAAAACGTATGCATGAATGTCATTGCTTTAGAAAACAAATGTCAAACCAAGGCAAGTAGCATTCATTTTAAAGAAACATGCACAAAAAAAGATGCACATACAGTCACTTAAAACCCCTATAACAGTTATTTAAATGTACTTTTGTTGCTTTAAATGTTAACTAATATAATGTAAAAGTATATATTTTATATCAACTATATTATATAATATATAATTAGGCCTGGGCAAAGATTAATCTCGATTAATGGCATCCAAAATGAAAGTTTGTTTTGACGTGTGTGTGTTTTATTTATTTATATATATAATATAAATAAATAATATATATACATAATATATATAAATAATATATATACATAATATATACATAACACTTAAACATGCATAAAAAACTATATAAAACTATTTTTGTTACATAGATATTTAAATTTATATATAATTTGTATTATATACATGTATTTTTGATATCTAAATATAAATAAACATTTTCTCAAATATATTCATGCATGTGTGTACAATACCAAAATGAAAAGTCTTGTTGTGGATCCCAGTTGTAAGAGCAATAAATAATAACTTGACTTCTAGTTGATCATTGACTTCTAGTTGATCATAAGACCAAGATGGCGGCGCGTACACATCGCGAGGCTCGGCGTCTCTCCAGTTTCTGCAATTTTGCAGTATTTTTCCTGCTCATTTCGGGTCTGTTCGTGCAGAACAGTAATGCCTTTACATCGTACACCCGACAGGAGATCTTGGATATTGGTTTGTGCATT